>NIVC01000461.1:512500-589376 GCA_002269645.1 Macrostomum lignano
ACATGTGCCTGCATGAGTGTGTGGGTGAAGGCAAGAGACCAATCAAGTCAGACCTGATGCAGAAACATGTGGTGGACGTGCCGATAAGATTTGGGGATTTGTTTATTTCTTTTACCCGAAATTTGTCTGCTTTAATCCTAGCTTCCGTTGAAGTACAGGGGTGCCGCAGAAGTAACTAAACAACTTTTAACTGTAACAATTCTCAGAATGTAGTCAGTTTTATAGATTTACTGTTTCGAAATGATTCCTGTACACCCTCTATGGAACCTGATCATAATTGGAAAATTAAACAACAAGAAAAATGTATAAATTTAAATCTGATTTTATCATGCTGTTGTTTGTTTTTGGTTGCTTTGTTATATTTGTTGTTGTGAGTGTCGCACTGTGTTGTGGGACTTGTGCGATAAGGGCCTACCTATGAGCTCAAATGGATCATAAGGAATGGAATACTACTACACTTAAAATTATCGGCGGGGACTGGAAACACTGGAAAACACTACTAACTATAAGTAGTACCAACACGCGGTTGGTTTCATTGCTACAACTGAGAAATTTTTGTAACTCAATAGGGAGAGAAAAGCCTAAAACATTCTATAGTTCAAAAGTGCAGTCACGGCCTGTACATGTATAGGCCTTTTAACTTCAATTCAATGAATTAATTCTTCTTCGGGATGGCCATCGAAGCGCACAGGCCAAGCGAGTACAGAAAGCCCGCACCGCTGATGGCCAGCATGGCGTTGGCGGCCAGCCTGTAGCTGGGAAATTTCTGCCACACCAACAGGCCGTCCTGCCTGGTCATCACGTGCTGAAGGTACAGAATTCGGCGATAGGCCCGGTCATTGGGCACGATGCCCATCGGCTGCTTAGGCAATGGTTGCTTCAAGGAGTTAGCCACCATGGCTTAGATTTGGCTGCAAATGGGGCGAGCAAATATTTAAATTTACTGCTCACTTCGATACCCCTTCTAGTGCTCTAGACCCATGCTGACACAAATCTCAGATACTCTGGACCCATGCTGACACAAATCTCAGATACTCTGGACCCATCCCTGACACAAATCTCAGATACTCTGGACCCATCCCTGACACAATTCTGATACACTGGACCCATCCCTGACACAATTCTGATACACTGGACCCATGCTGACACAAATCTCAGATACTCTGGACCCATCCCTGACACAATTCTGATACACTGGACCCATCCTGACACAATTCTGATACACTGGACCCATCCCTGACACAATTCTGATACACTGGACCCATCCTGACACAATTCTGATACACTGGACCCATCCCTGACACAATTCTGATACACTGGACCCATCCCTGACACAATTCTGATACACTGGACCCATCCCTGACACAATTCTGATACACTGGACCCATGCTGACACAAATCTCAGATACTCTGGACCCATCCCTGACACAAATCTCAGATACTCTGGACCCATCCCTGACACAATTCTGATACACTGGACCCATGCTGACACAAATCTCAGATACTCTGGACCCATCCCTGACACAATTCTGATACACTGGACCCATGCTGACAAAAATCTCAGATACTCTGGACCCATCACTGACACAATTCTGATACACTGGACCCATCCTGACACAATTCTGATACACTGGACCCATCCCCGACACAATTCTGATACACTGGACCCATGCTGACACAAATCTCAGATACTCTGGACCCATCCCTGACACAATTCTGATACACTGGACCCATCCCTGACACAATTCTGATACACTGGACCCATGCTGACACAAATCTCAGATACTCTGGACCCATCCCTGACACAATTCTGATACACTGGACCCATCCTGACACAATTCTGATACACTGGACCCATCCCTGACACAATTCTGATACACTGGACCCATCCTGACACAATTCTGATACACTGGACCCATCCCTGACACAATTCTGATACACTGGACCCATCCCTGACACAATTCTGATACACTGGACCCATCCCTGACACAATTCTGATACACTGGACCCATCCTGACACAAATCTGATACACTGGACCCATCCGACACAAATCTGATACACTGGACCCATCCCTGACACAAATCTGATACACTGGACCTATCCCTGGCATAAATCTGATACACTGGACCCATCCCTGACATAAATCTGATACACTGGACCCATCCCTGACATAAATCTGATACACTGGACCCCATCCCTGACAAATCTGATGCACCGGACCCATCCCTGACACAAATCTGATACACTGGACCCATCCCTGACACAAATCTACGATACTCTTTGGACTCAGCCCTGAAACAAATCTAAGATACTCTCTGGACCCATCGCTGACACAAATCTAAGATACTCTCTGGACCCATCCCTGACACAAATCTAAGATACTCTCTGGACCCATCCCTGACACAAATCTAAGATACTCTCTGGACCCAACCCTGACACAAATCTAAGATACTCTGGACCCATCCCTGACAAAATCTGACTATTGCGCCATGGCTCTAAATAAAACTAATACATTTAAATATGTACAAAGCATAACATTGTCACTAAGAAAATGAATACAAATAGAATGCAGCTCCGTTTGAACATGAACGCCATATTCACTATCTAATTTTATTTTATAACTAAAATACTAGGGAAAAGTAAAATCAAAGCTTACATCTCTAACAGGATGACTGTATTTAGTAAGAAACTATAGAGCTAAGTTAAATAACTCGAGACAGTAGATTAATATTACAAAGTGCTGACATTTCAAACTAAAAAGCAGTCAGTTCTGATTTATATATATTTCTCATTGTGTCACTAATTGATTTATCGGGTCAATCTAAACCCAGAGAGCGAGATGCTACTTAAACTACTGCAAGTGAGTAGTCCGTATGGCAAATTGTTGCAAACAGTCGCATAATCTAAATGAATTAATTCTTCTTCGGGATGGCCATCGAAGCGCACAGGCCAAGCGAGTACAGAAAGCCCACGCCGCTGATGGCCAGCATGGCGTTGGCGGCCAGCCTGTAGCTGGGAAATTTCTGCCACACCAACAGGCCGTCCTGCCTGGTCATCACGTGCTGCAGGTACAGAATTCGGCGATAGGCCCGGTCATTGGGCACGATGCCCATCGGCATGGACTTCGCCGACAAGCTTGCGCCGCGCCGGGCAGCCTGCTGTTGGCCAGCGTCCAAATTGTAGAAAGTTGTGCCGGATATGCCGTGCACTATGCGATTCTCGGGTGCGCGAGAGCCGCCTAAGCCGGCCAGGGTGAGCGGTTTTCCCTCTGCAGTTGGCATCTCTGTATTGGCTGTAAGTATTATGGTCGGAGTCATACATGCGCAACAGTCGGCCGAGTCGGCCGATCCGGCCGACCGATTTGGCGGCCAACCAAGGAAGTCGCAAAAATGCCCACCCGAAAACGCCCACTACTTAGTATTAGTACTAAGTAGCTGACGAGGCATTTTGACTTAATAAGACAGTCATAGTTACTCTTGCCGTTTACCCAAAGTTACGTTAATTTTTTTTGTTTTTTTACATGTAAGTCGCATTTTTGGCCAAAAACTACGTCGCATTTTTGTTAAAACTAAGTCGCAAGGCCGACCGAATTTTGGAGGTTGCGCATGTATGGTCGGAGTCCTTGATATCGGGGCTAATATAAAAACGAATGCCTTAAATGCTGTTAGTTGTGGAGAATTTGTTTTATAGCTCTAAAATCAAACAGACTTCATTTAAATCAATAAATTTGCTAGTTACTGGTATATCTAAAGATAATTAGTTGCATAATTATTTACCATATAGTTGTGTTTATGTAAAACAATCACATATAGAACTAGATCCTAGATAGAGACAATTCATTTTTAATATAGCGGGTATATAAATTTGAAGCAAAACTTACTATTTTGTCAAAAACCCTAAAATACTACAATAATTAGGATACATTATTTATGAAAAACAAAAAGAATCACAAGTACAATGTATGTTTATCACTAACAAGGCTTATAAATTGATATGTACTTAATTAACTGCAACTTTAATTATTTGACACTATAGTCTGTACATTCAAGACTATACCAAAATACTTGTAGAAGCAATAGGATAAAATTTCAAAAAGCTTGCTTAGCGCAGCATTGTGTACTGTCAGTACAAAGCAGTAAAATATACAGTTAATTTAACAAATTTCTTGAGTTTCATAACCATTTGATGCTCTTTCAGGTAAAAAGTATATTTTTTGCACAAATTCATCAGATTGAGCTACATACTGCATTGCATTTGCATACAATACCTTGCATTGCATGGCCTTGGTGTTGGGCTAAGTTAAGTTGGTTAGAAAGGAAAGGAAAAGAAAAAACAACTGTACATACAATATACACTCCTATCCCTTCCAATTGGGGCTATAGTGCAAGAGCTTAGGCTAAAGAGTGTCAATATAGCTTCATTTGCTTGCATATAGACAAAGGAAAATTAGATTGATATAAACAGGCATCACATGATTAGAATTTCCTATTAAATTTAGCTCTTTAACAGCACAATTGAATTGCAAGCCTAGTATACAAAGCTTGGCTAGTGGTAGATCTAAGTCACTATGTGTACAATCCTCCTCCCCCTCAGACCAAAAGGTCAGGCAATATGGCTTAGTATACTTATAAAGTAGCATTGTACAGTGTTTTGGAATGACTTTATTAATTATAGCTTTCTTTGCATCCCAATAGAAAGATTTATGGGTATCTTACAATAGTTAGTTTAGTAAAATTCTAATTTTACCATTATCCTACAATCTGATTAAGATATATCCCATAAACTAGTTGGCTTTCAAAGCATTGGTTTGAAAGCCTGGTTTTCAAAGCACTTGAGCTGATGCTCAAGAGGATCTGTGTTGAAACAACCAGCTTAATGAGGCGGTTATCACCCTGTAACTCACTGGAGACTTTAGACAATTTATTTAGATTAAGGGCTTATTAAAGAATCTAGGCAATGATAGGCTAGACAAGATAGATAAAATGAAAGGGAGTAGAGAAGACAAGAGGAAAGAGATAAAAGATAAAACAAGACAAGCAAAAGACTAGAGACTAGAGAAAGATAAAAAAGAGAGAAATGTAACAAACAAAGAGAGAAAATAGGAGAAGTAGAGATTTACATTTTTCTTGAGCTTTTTAAAGTTCTTTTTCAGTGGTACAAAACTAGGTCTATCAATTAGTAAGACAACCCATGTCTAAAAAGAAGCCTGTTTACTAGTGGCAAAAAGACATGTCTTTATACTACTTGTCAAATTGTTAACTGGGGATTTTTAACTGGGAAACCATTGCCTATAGGTCACTTTGTCAATTGGCTAATCAATGGACTTCTAAACATGGTCATTTCATCAATTGCCAATTGCAACACTTTAAAATGGTCACTTTGTCAACTATGCATTATATATATTTATATAATATTTATATATACTATAGTATTGTATATAAATGTTCATAATCACAGCTATATCTACACCAAGAATAGAGGTCAGACGGGATCCCGATCCCAAAATCCCAGGATTCCGAGGAAAATTGTATTATTGCGGGACCAGGATCCCAACCCTAAAAAACACAAGAAACAGGAATAGGTCTTTTGATCAAAAGTTTATAGAATTAGTAATTACTTAAATGTATTTTGGTTTTAACTTGTATTCATTACATTATTACTTTGTTTGGTACAAAACTTTGCATCAATTTTGTTGTGTTTTACTTTTGATGTTGACAGTTTTGCTCAATTTTGTTTAACTTTATATGGACCTATAAACTAAATTAATACTAAATTACAACAAAATATAAAATTGTTTAAAAATGATAAATAATCACCTAACTCACCTTAAAAAATCACAAACATTGATTGAATCTCTATACACATTTGGCACCAAAGTAACTATATTTAAAAATGAGATCAATTTGCCAATTGCAAATACTGATAGGCCTATCCCTACCAAATAGTCTTTTTGTCAACCATTTGAAAAATGCCACACTTAGAGACACGGTGACCATGTTTATAATGTAGAAACTTATAGACACAGTGGCCATGTCTAATAATGACTGGGTCTATACTAGCCATTGTGTCTATAAGTATAGACCTAATCACTATTACAGACAGGGCCGCCGTGTCAATGAAACTTGTATGGTAGCAGTATTGTTAATATTGAATGGGTTCACACTTAGAGACATAGTGGGTGGCCGTGTCTCTAATATTGGAGCTTATACTTATATTATAGGCATAGCTACCATGCTATATAAATAATCATCAATTAGATGAAAAGATTAATTGATTGAAAAGCTAGAGTTTTTTATTTGAATTTTTTTAAATTTTGAATTAAATTAAATTTAATTTTTAAGAGTAGTCTAACACAAAATTGTGACGTTGCTAGTTTAAGTGGTCCCGCAAAAGGGCCGTTGGACTATAGTTTCCCTTGCAATTTCTCATATTAATTTCTCCAATAGTTTATTTTAACGTTTACTTATAGTAGCGTGCAAATAATCTGTATCAACTGCTAATTCACTGTGTATTTGATAGACCTTGCGCCCGTCTGTGAATTTTGGCACGATCGATAATTTCAAGTTCTCTCGCCAGCCAATGAAAACTCTCCGTGTTTTACGCTACCCCCCTTTTGCGCTTTTTATTAACCCTCGCCTGGCGGGCTGGGGGTTTCACTCATCCCTGTTCTTGTGTTCGGTGTTCTCTCTCCTTAGGCTTGTCCTCCATCCTGTCTAGCTTGCCTAGCCTTGTCTAGCCTTGTTTTCCTTCTCTCTGTCTGGCTGCCTCGAGCCTCCTTATCTCACGCCACGGCTGACGCCAACCTCGCCACTGCTCATCTGCCTGCCTACTGCGTCTCACTGCCTTCACTGTGCTCATTGCCATTGCTCATCACGTTATGTCGCCATTGCATCATTCGTCTGCCACTTGACTTCACATTCAATTTATCTTCAAAAACCATTGTTGCAGCCGCCAGTGCCCAGAAAGCTATAGTTTGTGTATTGACAGTAATAACCAAGCCTAATATTGATACTACCAATAAAAACAACTATGGCAGTTCCTGCCTTTATCGCCAAGTGCTCCGCTACAAAATCCGCTTTACAAGAGTTGACTTCAACTTATTTTGAGACTACGACTCACTACAACTCTCGTCAAAACAGCCCTTTTAAGGGTCATAGCCATAGTTAGCCACTACGCCAATAACGTGACAAAATCATTTTAAAGTGTGGCCATGATAATATATATATAGCTATTGAAAAAGAAATATTTTTTTCTATATATATTGACCACACTTTAAAATTTAGTATTAGGGGCCTACTCTTATTAAAAAAATTAATTTAGGCCTAATTTATTATTTTATTTTAATGAAGAAACTTAAAAAGTTCAAGACACAAAAATTTCTATTTGCTTAAAAAAATTCAAATAAAAAAACTCCAACCACTTAGGATTCAAACCTTGCTACACGTAATTACAAGGCAGTGGCTTATCCACTAAGCCAGCCATACAGAACACACCTTTTATATCAATGATTATAGCCATGCCTATAAACTCAAATATTATCTAGACATAGCTGCTGTGCCTATAAGTACTCCATTTGAAAAAAATGCCAGTTAGGCCCCTACCCTAACAAAGTGACCAACATCTGAAATTTAGAATTTTCAATATTATAGGCCTAATGTATAACTTATAAGCTAGGTCTAAGCATAACAAAAATCCAAAATAGGCCTAGGCTTAGCACTTAGGTCAAGCAAAATATTAATGTTAGTCGTTAGAGCTTAGACTCTTAGAGGTAGATGCAATGCATATTTATTAAGAAATTTGGCTTCCCAAACAAAGATCTCCACGACAACAGACAAGTCAGGGGCGTTCAAATAGTCCTAGGCCTAATCCACTAAGGATTTCTTAATTACTCAATGCTCAACGCATGGGCGTATGGCTTTCAGTTGATTCAGTCTAGGGCCTAGCCTACGGCCTAGCCCTCGTCCAACTTTACAACTTTTTTTTCATACTGAAGATTTTAAATTGACAACGTTGAATGTCTCCGAATTTATGTTATGCCTTTAGAACCTCGAGCCCAAATATATGCATCGCCTACCCACCCAATCACGCGAATGACAATTGCCAATGGTTTTTCTGTTCCATCTTCCATGACTGTACATTTTTTATTTTTTTAAAATTATTAAGACACAAGTAATGCTTTGGAAATTGTTTATAGAAAAACAACATTATTTTATATTATGTTGCTTCTAAGTTATAAAATGATATACTTAAAAACGTTAATTACTGTTTGTGGTATTTGTTTTATTTTAATGCGTTAACGAGAACTAAAAACACCTTTAAATATAAATTTGATGAAAATACAAATACATTTGCATGGCATAACCAAGGACTTCTAGACTAGCAGGACGTAAAACTCAAAGATCGTGTAAATTTTTAGGAGGACGATTTCCTGGAAAAAATACACTGCGGAGATAGGAGCAAATCATTTTTTCATCACAAAATCAATGATTGCATTTGATCTAAGGCAGCTAAGATAACCATTCTTTTTATTTAGCACGCACAACATGTTACTCTATTATATTTTAATGTAGTTGTGTCTTGAAAGTTTCATCTTCATATTATTTTCTTTTTATTTCATAAGCCCCAAGTTGCAAAATACTCACAAGTGGCATTAGCCGAACTTTGTATTTTTCCTTTTTAAAATCAAGTATATTTGCAATAAAAATGCTGCATTACGGTACTATTAAGCCATTATTGTAGGTATAATTCCATTTCAATGTAGTAACTATACTAATAGACCTGTCTATGTAGTTAAATATATAAGGACAATATTTACAATATGCCCCCACCATTTTCATTTTTCTTGTTTTACCTAGGCCTCAAGTCTTTAGAAAGCTATCAGTTTTTACCTGAAAGCCAGACAGAAAAAAATGGTTAGGGCCTAGGCCTAGTCACAAAAATGGGCACTAACCTTTTTTCTAGGTTTTTACACTTTTAATTAGGCTTAGATTTTTAATTTTTTATTGCAAATTTGAATACACTATACTATATAAACTAGGCCTAGCACCCAGCTGGTTTAGGTTTACCTTCCTTGAATTATATATTTTGTTGAATATAATACCTTTAAAATTGCAATTTTAGTTTGTAATGGTATATTTCATATCATATTTGAATCATAGGCCTCATACATGCGCAACCTTGGGAATCACTCGGCCATTTCTATTGGCAACACAGAACACACACATGTAAGTTGCTATTGGATGGAATAGTAGTCACGTGATTGCTCTCAGCCAATAGCAACTTATATATGTGTGTTGCCAATAGAAATGGCCGGGTGAATCCCTAGGTTGCACCCAAGCATGATAGGCCTAATTATTAGATTATTATGATAGGTCTTTTATTATAAACTAAAAAATGGGTAATACAATACTGCATGCCCACATTTATCTTAACTTTAGCATTTATTTACTATTGAAACTAGGCCTAGGCCTTATTGCACTCATAAAGCTTTGAAACTAGGAATATTTAGGCCTATTCATTTTACTACCTTATATCTATTTATAAAACTAAGCTGGCTCTAATAATTGACAATGAAAATCTAGTTTTTAGTATTAATTTAAAATTTGTTTATTAATTTAGTTATCTATATTCAGTTTTAATTTTATTTTTTATAGGTAAATATGATTTTTTAATTAGTATTATTTAATAACTTAGATTTTGGCTATTAGGGTCTAATCCAAATACTAAATAGTACTTAGATGTCTAATTGTTACATTTTTATTCAATAATCTTTAATTTTACTATAAGTATTTTGTACCAATATATTATCCTATCATCTATCTTAATAGATAGATAGTTATCATGCCAATTAAATTTTTGGTAGTAACTTACACTAGCAACCATTTTAGACAAAAGGCTGCAAAATCTAATCTTGTTAGATTTCAAACAGATTTCCTTATGATATAAATTATGTCTAGCATTGTATTTGACATACTTAATCCTTTGATCTTTCATGTGCCTATCTGACTTCAGTGGAAATTTTTGCAAAGCATCAACCTGCTAAAATGCCATTGCACAAGATGATATACTTTTGGATACCAATTAAAGTGATCCACAAAGTGTCTTTCCTGACACCACAAGGTCTTCATTACATTTGACTTTAGCAAGTGAGTAAATTTTCTAAATGTTGTTTTTTTAATATATGGATAAGGGTTAGTAAAAAGCAAGGGTCAATGTGGTTGGGGCAAAAGATGATATATCCTTACCTTTTACATGGCTAGTTTCCCTAAATTTATGATGGCATAGTTTGTAGCAAAATTTATGGTATAACCTTTTAGGAAAGTTCATTCCAATGAAAAGACAAAATTTCTCATTTTACCATTGCCCATACCTACCAACATTTTAGTGTGGTGGATGGACTCCAGCACTAGGCCTATTGCTCATCATTGCAGCACTCAAGTCAAAGTTTTGCATTTTTGGGCTTCCAACATCAACTAGAGCAATAGTCTCAATTGGAGGCCATGGAAAGCAATCTCAAGCATGCTGGTAGAGCCTGGTGCCAACCTTGGAAAGAATTTGGAGCCCACCTGATTGTTAATCATTTTTCATCTGGCAGCTGCAACTGAGCATTGGAAATGGAATTCACTATATCTATAACTGGCCAGCGGGAACTGCACACTGAGAAGCAATGCCCATGTCCTTCACCCCACATAACATTGAGGTCTCACTTTAGTGGTCTTAGCGATGTAGGATGCGATCTTCATAGACATGCCATTGAACCTGATCTGCTATGCCACATCTCAAGAAAGCTGACTAATGTTTTAAGGGTATAGTGCGGCAAGACTGAGTCTGATAGATAGTCCAATTTCAGCCACTGTAGGCCGACTGTGCAAAATTAATTGAAGCAAATAAGCTTCATGGTACTTGCTAATTTGCCAATTTTTTCTCTTTTTAAATACTGATATCTGCTTTTCTGTTTAGTTTAGCTACAAGTTGCGCAGCCTTTGGAGCTAAGGCCGCCCACGCATTGCCTGGATGTAGTGCTCCTCACTAACCCCGTGCATAAAACTCCACATGGCCATGACAATCCAACTGCACTGTTAGTTCCACAAAAAAATTCTATGCCGCATACATGCGCAACCTGGGGAATCACTCGGCCGTTTCTATTGGCAACACACATGTAAGTCGCTATTGGCTGAGAACAGTCACCTGACTACTATTCCATCCAATAGCAACTTACATGTGTGTGTTGCCAATAGAAACGGCCGGGTGAATCCCTAGGTTGCGCCCAGGCATGCTATGCCTGGTAAACACTTAACACTACACTGCTGGTTATTATACTCATATTTCGACCTCCAAATTAAGCCAAGCCTTTACATTATTTAAATTTACTTTTCTGATTTACTTTTGATTTACTTCATAGATACAAGTACCATGTCATACAAAATATTTACTCAATTTTGCCCTTGCAGTTGCATATTATGAGCTGTGCATCTTTGTGCCTGGTTTATTTTTCCATTTCTGAAACATCAAACATTGCAAAAAACCAATTCAAAAACAAAGAACATTTTCTATTTTCTACATCAGTATGTATAAAGAATGTATCTATACATTGCTCTTTTAATGTTTCAATGCACTGTATATATATTATAAATTACATCTTACATTCTTTGCAAGTCAAAACAGTTGAAAGTTCACATTTCAGATCTGTGAAACAAAATAAAATTCATTTGAAATGAAAAAAAGTCTTGTCTTTTTTATTTACTAAGGTGAAAGAGAAGTTATTAACTTTGAGTTATTTATAAGAAAGACATCACCAGCAAAAATTAAGGTAGTGCCAATGAGTCTTGAAGTGCTAGTGTCAGCCAGCAAGCAGTTAAAGAACTGCAGTTGCTCATCTTGAATGCAGTGCACAGTAGAATAGCCTCAAAGCTTGATGTTGTCTGGTTACTAGAGCACAGCAATCTTCTGTATGTTGACAACCAAACCAATTGCCAGCACAAAACCAACCAGCCTGCCTAGCTTTTTGGGTGGCAGGCTAGGTCACTGAGTTGTGACAAGTGAGCAGGACATGGAATGCCATAATGCAATCATTAGGTTGATCAAACATGAAGCATTGGCCAATACACAGCTAGTAGATAAGCTCAGAATGTAGGCTGAAAATCAGGCAGTGGCAATTGAGGCTTGTTGCTGGCAGCTGAAACAAAATATGTTGAAATATAAAGAATTTAATTGTTCAGGGTTAATGCAAAAATAAATATTATCAAAGGTTGTCAATTGTATTTTAATATATAAGTCAACATAAAAAAAAGCTAATACATAAGCAAAAGGTACAAAAATTCAATTAGAAGTTTTACTACTATATGATGTAAATTTTTAGCTAAAAAAGTAATTTAAACTTAAAATAGTATACATATAAAACTATTTTAACAAATTCCTTTTTCTTAAACTATTATTTAACATTTACCTTTTCTAATGACTAATCTATTTATTTTGTTAATTATTAATGTAAATATATTTCTTATTAACACATTTTAACCTATAAAACTTGCAATTTAATAATAATAATAATAATAATATTAAAAGTTAAATACTAAAAAAATCTAGAATATTTCTTATATTATAGATAGGCCTACTTAGTAAAAATGGTTAGAGCTTGTTTTTGTGCCTAGGTCTATATGACTATATTCTTGGTCCTATATATGCAGGTCTAGCTTAAAAAACTGATAGCTTTCTAAAGACTTGAGGCCTAGGTAAAACAAGAAAAATGAAAATGGTGGGGGCATATTGTAAATATTGTCCTTATATATTTAACTACATAGACAGGTCTATTAGTATAGTTACTACATTGAAATGGAATTATACCTACAATAATGGCTTAATAGTACCGTAATGCAGCATTTTTATTGCAAATATACTTGATTTTAAAAAGGAAAAATACAAAGTTCGGCTAATGCCACTTGTGAGTATTTTGCAACTTGGGGCTTATGAAATAAAAAGAAAATAATATGAAGATGAAACTTTCAAGACACAACTACATTAAAATATAATAGAGTAACATGTTGTGCGTGCTAAATAAAAAGAATGGTTATCTTAGCTGCCTTAGATCAAATGCAATCATTGATTTTGTGATGAAAAAATGATTTGCTCCTATCTCCGCAGTGTATTTTTTCCAGGAAATCGTCCTCCTAAAAATTTACACGATCTTTGAGTTTTACGTCCTGCTAGTCTAGAAGTCCTTGGGCATAACTCCTATTTTCTACTTAATTAGGCTAGTAGTTTGTCTTTCTCGCTTGAAAACACTTATAGCATAGTGTTTTCGAGTGTCATGGTTTTTATTTCGGTAGATTTTTAATCAGAAAACCTGCATTGCTGAATGCAGCAATTCAGTAGAAAAGGGTCCTTGTATGGTACATTATAGGGACATAGAAATTTGGTAGCTACAGTAGCTACAGACTAAAGATTATTTGAAACCTAGATGTATGTATTTGTTCATGGAGAGTAGTTAAGGGTTAGAGAGGTGGTGGATTAAGAGAGAGCAAAGTGGGGCTCTAGCCAGTCTGAAAAATTCAGATCGATGTACAAATTGTAATCACACTCAGGTCTGATGAGTCACTTTAACAAGAGCAGCATTATGGTGCTTTAAAGAATACATTTGAGTATTCCTTAATTGATTACACATTTATTTATTGCAGCTGCTGCTGTGAGTGTACATGATGTTACTTAATTAAGAAAACAAAGTTTGACATTTTAATTGAAAAAAAAACACGTTTAGCTTGCAATAAAATAAAAATAACACACTAAAGTAATAGTTTTACACGTCATACGAACATTAACCGTAGGTCAGCATGAAAGCTATATAGCAAGTGAAGATGGGCAAAGAGCTGAGAGCTGAGAAATGGGCAAAGATGATTAAAACAGGAAGGACGAGGCATCTTGTTTATTAGATTATTTTAAGCCTCATTTTTTCCGAAAAACGACACTATTTGATTAAACGCCCATAAAATGATAGTTTTAAAATGTACATGCTTTATCTTCTCTATCGCTTTATAGATTTTTTAAGTCAAGCCGTTAAAACTTTTCCAAGAAATCAAGTGTTTCTATTTTCTCGATTCTATAGTGGAACTTGAAAATGGGAAACTGTCAAAGAAGCAGAGTTGAGACTCAAAAAAGCAAATGAAAATAGCACTCATGTCATACCATAAATAATGAATGCGTGTACAACAAACGAGATGTACGGATGTTTACATGTACATAAAAACGCAATAGAAATTTGAAAACATTTGAAAAATGAAAGAGAAGCGAGACGGAGCCAATATTAAATAACTACATGAATGCAAACGCTAAAGCAGGCATCAGGAAGGCCGCAATGACCTCTTAGGGTTGGGCAATAGAGTAAATACAATGAAAGATTTATGCTCAAAAGCTCTCTAGCAGGGTGTAAGAGTATACTTTACTTCACAGTTAAGCAAACGATTAGAAAACCACAGCTAACAAACAATGGCTAAGAGAATTGCTGACAGAGTACAAAAGTACATTTATGATTAAATATAAATATGAACGTGCTAACTCGATACGTGTGTGACAGAAAGTTGCAGCGATTGCTTTACTGAAAAATTTGTTCTAATTTTTCTTACGCTATAGAATTAGATAAGAGGATCGTATACTGGGTCCAAAAAATTTGAACGGGAAGAGGGCCACAGGAATTAAAAAACTGAAACATAAGGCTGCTTTGCTTTATCAAAGGACAGGAAGAAGAGTTAGCGGCGCTACATTGAGAGACCGAAAGTGAACTAAGCGGCGCTAAATTGAAGGAACGGAAGTGAGCTTAGCACCGCTACATTGAGGAACCGGAAGTAAGCTTAGCACCGCTGCATTGAGAGACCGAAAGTGAATTTAGCGGCGCTAAATTGAGGGACTGGAAGTGAGCTAAGCGACGCTACATTGAGGGACCGGAAGTGAGCTAAGCGACGCTACATTGAGGGACCGGAAGTGAGCTAAACAACGCTACATTGAGGGACCGAAAGTACATTTAGTGGCGCTACATTGAAGAACCATAAGTGAATTTAGTGGCGTTACATTGAGGGACCAGAAGTGAATTTAGTGGCACTACATTGAGGGACCGGAAGTGAACTAAGCGACGCTACATTGAGGGACCGGAAGTGAACTAAGCGACGCTACATTGAGGGACCGAAAGTAAATTTAGTGGCGCTACATTGAGAGACCGAAAGTGAATTTAGTGGCGCTACATTGAGGGACCGAAAGTGAATACAGCGGCTCTACATTAAAGGACCGGAAGTGAGCTTAGCAGCGCTACATTGAGAGACCGGAAGTGAGCTTAGCACCGCTACATTAAAAGACCGGAAGTGAACCTGGTGGCGCTCCTCATGAGCAGTGATAGCAGCTTTAGCCCGCTTAGCCTAAACTCACACTGGATACGCCACTAATTCTTCAAAAATGCTACTTTATTCCACATTCTCATTGCATGAAAGTACAATTGGCTGCATCATGGTTCAAGTTATCAATCACTGCGCATCGTGGGAATAGAGCCTAGACAGAGTCCGCATGATAGATAGCATAGCGCTGCCAGGCACAGTCACTGTGTTCATAGTCTGCGCTAGCATGGCCTGATTTCGCTTAACCAAACCGGCCAAATCATTATTAGCCGAAGTTAGCGACTTTTCACCGCCGGCTATTGGCGACCAGAGCTTCACGTCGTAGTCGATGCCGCTGGTTGCCAGGTAGAGCAGGCTGGGATGCGGCGCCACCCGATTCACCACCCGCTTGTCGGCCAGGCAGGCGTTCAATAGGCGGCCATCGCTGGCGCGCCAGACCAGAAAGTGTCCGCAATCGCTGCCGGACAGGACATAATTGGAGCCCCAGAATGCCGCCTGTTGGATGCAGGTGCGCGCGTTCCGGTGGCCCTGGAACACCCGGCACACCGGATAGCTTGGATAGTCGGTCGCCGATTCCACTTGCGAGCCGCTGTCGGCCAGGCCGCGGCGATTTGACTGACATGGAGCGGCGCGGGTGGCGGCGGAGTCAGCAGGGACTGAGGCTACGGAAGCGGCGGAGGCGGCGCCAGCTCCATTGCTGCTTGAATTCGACAGCTCGTGCGGTTCCGACGAAGGCGCCGGCGTCGGAGGCTCGGAGTGGCGCTGTCGAACTGCGGGCACCTCGTCAGAGGTGTCATCGCTGTCCTCTGGCAGCGGCGGGTTCTGGCCCTCCTGGTCCATCGGCTGCTCGGACGCTGCAGCGCCGGCCGGATTTCGCTGTCGATTGAGCTGGTAGGCCCGCATCATGAACTGCCCGAGGCGCTCGCTGTAGTCGCCTGAGCCGCGGGCGACGCCGCCATCGTTGCCGCCACCGTCTCCGCTGCCACTGCCACCACCGCCGCTGCCGCCTCCTTCAGTTGAAGACGACGGCGGCTCGGAGCCCGGCCCGGTGTCGGACCAGTCGCCGCGGAAGCGAAACACGATTCGACCTGACGAGTCCTCGGCTGGAACGGCGTCGGTTGGCAGCGGGCCGCCGTGCAGCGGATCGCAGCCGGCGTTGGGCGCGGCGGTCAGTTGCGACTGAGGCACAGTCTGCTTGATGTCGAACAGGTAGAGACTGCCGCCATTGTAGGAGGCCAGCAGCTGGGTTGCACTCGGATTAAAGCTTAGGCTGGTAACGCGAACAAGTCGCTTTGAGCTGAGCACTTCAACAGGTTTGGACTGGCTGACCCAGCGACCGTAGCCGATGCAGCGCCGATCATATTCGCCAATGTAGCCGTCCTTGTCGGCCACGAATAGCCGCTCTCTGGCCAGCGGGTGGACGGCGGCTGCCGTGTAGCCATAGTAGCTGGGTTGTGAGGTGGGCCGGGGCTGGCGAGCATCGGTCAGAGAGCATCAGTGAGCATCAGTCAGTGAGCATCAGTCAGTAAGCATCAGTCAGTGAGCATCAGTCAGTGAGCATCAGTCAGTGAGCATCAGTCAGTGAGCATCAGTCAGTAAGCATCAGTCAGTGAGCATCAGTCAGTGAGCATCAGTCAGTGCGCATCAGTCAGTGAGCATCAGTCAGTGAGCATCAGTCAGTAAGCATCAGTCAGTAAGCATCAGTCAGTGAGCATCAGTCAGTGAGCATCAGTGAGCATCAGTCAGTGAGCATCAGTCAGTGAGCATCAGTCAGTGAGCATCAGTCAGTGAGCATCAGTGAGCATCAGTCAGTGAGCATCAGTCAGTGAGCATCAGTCAGTGAGCATCAGTCAGTGAGCATCAGTCAGTGAGCATCAGTGAGCATCAGTCAGTGAGCATCAGTGAGCATCAGTCAGTGAGCATCAGTCAGTGAGCATCAGTCAGTGAGCATCAGTCAGTGAGCATCAGTCAGTGAGCATCAGTGAGCATCAGTCAGTAAGCATCAGTCAGTGAGCATCAGTGAGCATCAGTCAGTGAGCATCAGTCAGTGCGCATCAGTCAGTGAGCATCAGTGAGCATCAGTCAGTGAGCATCAGTCAGTGAGCATCAGTCAGTGAGCATCAGTCAGTGAGCATCAGTCAGTGAGCATCAGTCAGTGCGCATCAGTCAGTGAGCATCAGTGAGCATCAGTCAGTGAGCATCAGTCAGTGAGCATCAGTCAGTGAGCATCAGTCAGTGAGCATCAGTCAGTGAGCATCAGTGAGCATCAGTCAGTGAGCATCAGTCAGTGAGCATCAGTCAGTGAGCATCAGTCAGTGAGCATCAGTCAGTGAGCATCAGTGAGCATCAGTCAGTGAGCATCAGTCAGTGAGCATCAGTCAGTGAGCATCAGTCAGTAAGCATCAGTCAGTGAGCATCAGTCAGTGAGCATCAGTCAGTGCGCATCAGTCAGTGAGCATCAGTCAGTGAGCATCAGTCAGTAAGCATCAGTCAGTAAGCATCAGTCAGTGAGCATCAGTCAGTGAGCATCAGTGAGCATCAGTCAGTGAGCATCAGTCAGTGAGCATCAGTCAGTGAGCATCAGTCAGTGAGCATCAGTCAGTGCGCATCAGTCAGTGAGCATCAGTCAGTGAGCATCAGTCAGTGAGCATCAGTCAGTGAGCATCAGTCAGTGAGAATCAGTCAGTGAGCATCAGTCAGTGAGCATCAGTGAGCATCAGTGAGCATCAGTCAGTGAGCATCAGTGAGCATCAGTCAGTGAGCATCAGTCAGTGAGCATCAGTCAGTGAGCATCAGTCAGTGAGCATCAGTCAGTGAGCATCAGTCAGTGAGCATCAGTCAGTGAGCATCAGTCAGTGAGCATCAGTCAGTGAGCATCAGTCAGTGAGCATCAGTCAGTGAGCATCAGTCAGTGAGCATCAGTCAGTGAGCATCAGTCAGTGAGCATCAGTGAGCATCAGTCAGTGAGCATCAGTCAGTGAGCATCAGTGAGCATCAGTCAGTGAGCATCAGTAAAAGGTCACGAGTCGCGTTCTCACCGGCAGTGCTGGTTGGTGAGCAGCACAACATGCCTGGAGTCGGGCTGGCGCACATCGAACTGTCTGAGAGTGCCGTCGGCGCTAACGCTAAGAAACAGGTCGGCCTCAGTGGGGCTGGTGACAATGTCGAACACGGTGGCCCTGTGACAGGCGTAGGAGCGAACGTTGCCACCATCGTTGCTGGCCTGGCCAAGGTCGATCAAGTTGATTTTGCCGTCGCCAGCTGCCGATAAAATTTTTAGATCATCTGACATTGGCAGGAATTTTGAGCTGAATATGTTCGCCCGGTGGCCAGATGCAATTGAGTGAGACTCGGCCTGGTTAATTTCAAGTATTCAGGCATAATTTCATTTGTAGCTACTTATCAGTAGTGTGCTGGGCAAAGACATGCAGGCCTGGACCCTATTCATACAATGAGATGCAGTGCTATCTATATATAAGCCTTTGGATACAATTACTCAAGATTTCACTACATTCTTCTGCAGCAACCAAAACAACTGCTTTCATTACCATATGCCCTGTTCTGTTTGCCATTATTTTGCAATGCAAAGCAATGTTCCAAATTCAACCTGCATGCATGCAATAGTTTTGGATTTGTTTAGTTTTGATACCAAAAACCATGGTTGGGAAAGATTTGAATCTCTTTCTAAAATAGACAGGAGCTACAGGGTATTAATCAGATAGTTAAAGGCTTAAGAAATATTAACTAGAGAAAAAAGTCAAATAAAAGTCTAATGGAAATTGTAAAACATCTCAATAATTGTTAAAATGGTTTATGACTTATTGAAAGCAACTTAGCTTACCAAATGACTAAATGGAGATGTTATAGCAACATTGCGATCATCTGAGCCAGACAATAAGTAGCGCCCATTAGAGCTCCAACACACTGAATTAACCTACAAAAATGAAAAGGAAAATTCTTGATGATGATGACTATGATGACTAATAGTCATCAAGTTTTTTAAAGATATACAATAGAATTAAAGAACTCACACAACCAGAATGCACAGGAAGAATTTTTTCCAATGATAGTCGCATTACACTCCATTCAAAGTCTAAAAAGGTTAGAAAATGTTTAAATGTTTATCTTCTTTATTAAACTTTTACTATATTATATTTATTTCCAATAATGCAATATTGGTCTCATTCTGTATAATCATAATTATCATACATAGTTTATTTTAAAACTATCTTATAAGTAAAGGTTTATTACAGAAGAAAAACAAAATGCTTAGATAGAGCAGACTTAGAGCAGAATACTAAAAGCAAAAAAATAGTTGTTAGTAAATAGCTAAGTTATAAGTTACAACTGATATAAGGGTGCAAAACACAGTGGCACAGTCGGAAATTTTTTTGGGGGGCCCATTCAGGGGAGGGGGAATTTCGCCAGGCCCCCGCACCCCCCTGGCTGTGCCACAGGCAAAACAATCAATTCAACTTCTTCTCTAAAGCTATCAACATTTTTGGAGTAATTATTTACCTTTGAAATTGCTTTTTGGAAGGTTATCAGGAAAAGTTATTCGATAGTTCAAATTTTGGTGAAAGAAAGACATTTTTAAAGTTCACAAAATGTCTAAAATAGATCTGCAAATAAAGTCCCCCCTAGTAATGATTTAGCAAAAAACAAACGAGTAAAAAGTAATCAATTAAAATTAAAAATTCTACGGTTACAAACGTCATTTGCTTTGTGAAGCAAACAAAACTTTAGGCAAAGCAAGTTCTACTTTGCCAGTTTGCTGAAAGTTAATTTGATCTCGGTTAAGCGAACGTTTTGTAGAAAAAAAGTATTCAAATTTTTTGGTCATTTTCGTAATGTAAAATATACTCTATGGCTCGTTTTTATACATAAATATTATTTAATTCAAAATTAATCATTTAAAAAGTAGACAATTTTTTTGCAAAATTTCTCCTTAATGTAAATATATAGTTATACTTAATACATTTGTACGATAATTTTACGAGGTAAAACCTATTTTGAAATCATTCAACAGTCCGTCAATTTAAATTTTTGTTTGGCTCTGAACTTTCCTTTTTCGTTTTAAAGAAGTTAAGTAGACATATACTTCTTTAGCATGTTTAGCTTTTAAAATTTCTACATTCGAGTGTTATAACTACAGTACAGGCAACATGAATATGAGTATAATGTATATAATGTATAATGTATAATGTAATTATATCTGTATTGGTAAACTTACTGTAGTCTGTAATTGTATGTGTACTGTACAATATTAGCTAGGCGGCTAACTTTGGCTCCCTAAGCAGATTAAGATGTAGCCTATTACATTTTTATGTGGTGGGTAACTCAGGGTAAGGCTATAGTAGGCCTATAAAACAATTGCATAGCAATATAGATTAAGAGGGTATTAGAGCCCAGAGGTTAGTTGCAAGATGTTAGATGGGACATTTTTCTATCTATAGGCCTAGGCCTAAAATGCCTGAAAACTTTAAGCTTTATGTATGACTATGAGTATGACATTGGCATAAATAGATAACAGATTTGGCTACAGGCTAGGGGCCTATCTCTTAGTCCATGACTCTACTATCTTATGTTATTATCCCTTGTTCTTAGGCCTAGGCCTAGCTGTTATTTTATTGGCCTACCTCTTAATTTTGTATCTAGTTTTTTAGGCAGTCATTATTTGCATAGTAGGCCTACTGTGTAAATATAGCTAGTGTTATTTACAAATTATTTACAAAAGTAACTAAAATAAATAGGCCTACATTAGCCTAAGGCCCTATAAATAGTTATTTTATCAAGGACTAATCAATATTTGATCCTTGTATCTTTTATTTTCAATATGAGTTTAAAATAACTAAGCTAGGCCTTAGTAAAATAGAGTTTAAACATAATTTATGTTTATAGCTTAGCATTAGCTTAGCATAGCTTAGCTTAGCTAGCCTAGCTTAGTATACTTAAAAAACAAATAAAAGATGCAACTTATTTGCCTTTAAAATAAATGGATTTGTGGTCAGTCAAATATAACTTGATTAGGCCCATTCTCTTATAGCCATAGTTAGGAAGATAGCCTTTTTTTACAGATAATTCCAGTGCAAAAAAGGGTTGGGTATGTTATATTGAAGCATTCTGGCACAATAGTAGGCAAGGGAAAAATTCCATTCTTTTGGTTAACAATCACCTTAACTTAAATAGTGATGATCCCTCAAACAATGACAATCACTACTGAAAACAGTTGTAAAACATAAAACCCAATGGTGGTTTCCAATGAAATGAAATTGAATGTTGGCAAATTGACTTTGTTTATTTCAAATGATGGTAAGACTATTATAGCTTATATTTCACTTTTAGTTTACAATCATCTATATGTATGTTACTATTAAAATGATTGCAAACCAAAGTTGGCTATAGGAAAGCCCATTAAATAATTTTAATTATAAAGTCGCAAGTTTGAACTAACAGCTTATATATACAAGGTGTATTCAAAAAGTTCTTTTCAATGCCCTACAAAACTGAACACAAAACAACTGGAACTATGAAAACACTATTAGATTGTTTAACATGATTCTGTCACTCAACATATTCACTGCCAATGTCTTTGCACTTCTGCCAGAAATTTACCAGGCCTCTGTTTCCAGAACTCACACCATTTGTATCTGTTTGACGAACAGCTTGACTGCATGCAACTTGGATGTGCTCAACGCTGTCAAATTGAATGCCTCGAAGGTGCTTCTTCATAGAATGAAATAAGAAAAAGTTGCATGGCAACAAATCAGGCAAATAGGGTGGATGTTGGAGCACTTCTCAGCCCCATTTGCTCAGGAGTTCCACAACGTTGTGCTTGCAATGTGCTGGCGCATTGTCGTGCAGCAGAATCATGCTAGGTTCCAGCAGACCAGGGGCGCTTCTTTCCTATTGCTGGGCGCAACTCCTGCAGTATCCACTTTTAGTAGTCCCCATTGACGGTGGTTCCTTGTGGGACTGCCCAGTTCAGCAGGATTCCTTGGGAATAAAAAACATGACGTGCATGATCTTCAGCGCACCCTGCTTCCTGATGGCCTGAGGTCCTGGAGAATGTGCTGGAAGCCATTCGGCAGACTGGGCCTTTGTCTCAGGATCCCAGCTGTAAACCCACGTCTCGTCTCCAGCAACAATTCTCGATAGAAAATCCTCCCCTTCTCGATGGAACCGACACAGGTGGCTGCTTGAAGCCAGAGTTCACTGCATCTTTTGCTCACCTGTCAGCAGGTGTGGCACCCACTTGCAAAACTTTTTCTGCAGGTGAAGACACTCAGTCAGAATTGTGTGGACGCTTCCTGCTGACACACCAACGTCTTCTCCCAACTCTTCGCAAGTCCGTAGCCGATCATCATCCAGGAGCTCTTGTACTTTCTTCACAACAGTCTCATAGGTTGCAGTCATCAGCCTTCCAGAGCGATCATTGTCCCCAACGCTCTCTCTTCCCTCAGCGAACAGCCGGTACCATTTTCGAAATGTCTGCTCAGTTGGTGCACAGTTGCCAAGCACTTGCTGAAGCTCCCTAAACATATCCGGTGGCTTTTTACTTGCAGAAACTGAAACTTCATCAAGCTTTGAATGTCTTACTTTGAAAATGATTCAGCTATGGCCCTGATTGCAGCGCATGGGCATTTTGGCGGACGGCGTCTGGCGCGATTCTAATACGGCGCGGCGCGGCGCGTACGGCGCGCGGCGATTAGTACGGCGCGGCACGGTACTAATTAGATGCCGAGGCATTTAGCCTTGATAAGACAGTCATAGTTACTCCTGCCGTTTATCTAAAACTGCGTTAATTTTGCTTTAGGGTTTCTTTCACAGGTAAGTCATTTCACAGCGTGGCGCAGGTTGTGTAGGCGTCTGGCGTACTTAAGCCATGCGCTGCAATAGGGGCTATGGCCAAGAAATTGAGTGGTAGCTGATAAAAATGTTTGCTGCTCTAAACATAGTTGCAAACTGAGGCTAAAAACCCTGGGAACATTTAGGCCATAGACATAACTTGGTGAAATCACTAAAATTCTGTTTACAATGCTTTCTAAAAATAAATGCCAAAGGACCAAAAAGAACTATTTGAATACACCTCATATATATCACTTTTAGTTTATGATCACCTAAACATATATTGCCTATTGAAATAATTGTGAACTAAAGCTGGCTATAAAAAAGTGCCAAATATAACAAATAGTCACCATATGCAGAAAACTGCTGCTCATTCTAGATCAAAGGCATCAAAATCCCCCTTTACCTTTGCATCCCCCTTACCTTTGCACCCTCTCTCCTTTGGTTTATGATTACTTCCACATATGCAATCTGCTAAAATGATCGCAGTCCAAAGCTGGCAATATTACCTTTACCCTAAGTGCATGTGCATTACATATAATATTAATTTTAACCCAGTTTCAGTTCAGTTTCAGTTTCTATTTGCATTACACATTCAAATGATCATATACCAAAGCTGATATATAAGCATCATCCAATAAACTGCACTTTCAACTTTGTGTATTTTAAGTTTTACTAGTATTTTTTCAAATGGAAAATTATTGATTTTTGCATTTTTTCAAAGAGTTATAGTACAAAACCAAGCAAACCTTTTTAATAAGATTTGTTCCACAGCACAGTGCAATCAAACTTTTTTGATAAGATTCATTCTGGTATAGGCATGCCATGATCCTGACTATAGGGCTACAGCTATAATTATAAGTACTATAATATATAAAACTAGTATTTATTTTATTTACTGTGCAAATAACAAGTACTAGTATTTTAGGATCTTTATTTATTTGTCTTCTACGAGAGGTGTCCCAAAAGTTCCCGGAATGTCTAACGTAGCTCTTCAACAGAGCCATGAAATTTCACGCCCATGGTGTCAAATGAAAAGAAATTTTGTCACAAAGAATACAAAGTTAAAATCATGTTGATATCTTTTTTTATTCAAGAGCTACAGCAAGAAACGTGCGCAAAGGTCATGGGTAGTGTTACACAACCTCAACAATCTATGGCAATAATTTTTTCATCTCCATTTTTGGAGTTTTTCATTTTGAATTCGTGCTACTGACGTGTTAGAAAGACGTGGTAGTGTCTATGGAAAAAAGCAGAAATGCTCATAAAGCTAATCTGAGCTTTTGCGCGAGTGCAGATAATTCGTACCAAGCGCTTGCTTTCAACTTGAAATTTCTTTGCGAAAATGAGTTCTCTTCAGAGCCTTGAAAGTCAGCAAAGTCAAGTTTTTGCCCTTTGGTCAGTAGGATGGAATAGAGCCAAGATTTCTAACCACTTATTCTCCATCCACGGTGAGAACAGCCTGAAAAAACTGCAATTTACGGATGGATTGAACGCTTTAGAGTTGGCCAGTCTGCTGTGAATGAATTCAAAATGAAAAACTCCAAAAATGGAGATGAAAAAATTATTGCCATAGATTGTTGAGGTTGTGTAACACTACCCCTGACCTTTGCGCAAGTTTCTTGCTGTAGCTCTTGAATAAAAAAAGATATCAACATGATTTTAACTTTGTATTCTTTGTGACAAAATTTCCTTTCATTTGACACCATGGGCGTGAAATTTCATGGCTCTGTTGAAGAGTTACGTTAGACATTCCGGGAACTTTTGGGACACCCCTCGTAGTTATTTTAGACTAGGGGTTCAATAATATTTAATTTTCAAGATTTTTGAGATTTGCTTTTTTGTCAATACAACATAAGATTCAAGTGCTACCAAATTTTTCAATGTCTAATTTGTCAACTATTTTGATGAGTTTGGTTTACCTTACCATGTACTATTGACAAGTTTAGTTACTTAACAATAAGTTCACTATTGTCATTGACTAATATATTTACTTTACACTAAAAATTGAAGGACAAAGCCTATTGAGAAGATACATATAGGATAACAAAGAATGGTTTTATTTGATATTAATTTTTTATAAGCTGTTAATACCCGCAGATTTTAAAGTCATTGAATTCTAATAATAAATCCCAGGAACTATTTTTGCACGCATTTTAAAATCTAAAATCCAAAACCAAGTTAATGGTTGAGATAAGCAAAACTTGGGATTAAATTTGTTTAAAAGGTTTGTTTGTTTAATTTAAATATTTATTCTAGTACTTATTTAAATAATGAAAGAAAAACTAAACTTATAAATTATAGTTAGTTTTTAATTATAATAATTAATTATTGTATAATTTCTTTATGTATACTAGTGGCTATGCAATATAGTCTTAGCAACAATGCAATTTATACTAAGAGGTTTTTTGTTCATATGGTAAAGTGTGTATATGTACCCAAAATTTGAAATTGCACCTTGAAATTGATAACAGAGTGCAATTTAATTGTGATATTATTACCTATTTTGATAAGTAATAAAACTACTTAACTTTGACATGTTAGCTGGACTAAGTTAAGAGTCTTCAACCTTCTACAGAGAGTAGGCTGCATTAATAACTGGCTTGGGGTCTGCAGGCTACATGCTCCCCCCTCCCTCCCAACCCTTTTAACCCCCAACCCACACCTTTGCCTTGAATCTTACTGATATTAGCTAGCATTCTTTCTTACTTTCATTTCTACTCTTGACTGCATGTATATTTGTATACTAGGAGTAGTTAAAATAGTAATCCAAATGATTTTTAGGGCTGCATAAAATTTTTGAAGGCAACAATAAAACATACATGCCTAACACCTGTCCAACCTGTCTAAACTAGATAGTTGAAATAGCTGCCAGCCAAGATAAGTTGCAAAATTGAAAATGCTAAAAAAATGAAAAATTGGGTGAAGAAAGAAAGGAAAAGAAAGAAGGGAGTAGAGAGAAAAAGAAAGAGGACAAATAAAGAAAAAAAGAGAAAAAGGCAAGAAAAGTCATATACAAAGTGAAAATTAAGTCCCAATCGGAGAAATTAAGTTGCAATTGAGAGGAACTAAGTTGCAAATCTGGACAAAACTAAGTTGTACTGGATAGGTGAAATTTTAAGGTTGGGCATATATGCAGTGAAATCTGGTGATAGAAGGTACATAGTCAAGTTTAGTTATATAGTCTTGGTAGGCCACATGTAATGCAAACTACTAAAAGTTGCCACAAGCTAAAAAAGGGCTTGCAGGCCAAAGGTTGGGGCCCCTAGACTAAATACTATCATTATAACTGATCCCATAGCTAAAGAAAAAATTGTTTTTGATTCTTAAGCTAAAGAAAATTTGCTTCAAAAGCTCACTTAAGTAGAAGATATAATGTCTATGCTAACAACTAAAATCAATTAAAGAGCAAGTTCCATGTGCAGAAAAAACAGTTACAATTTTTTATTGTCTTTCATACAGAAAGGCTATCAAACTTTTCAAATTAATAATTTTGAATTTGACAAAAACTGCTTAAAGCTTTTTGGGTATCATAATAAATATAAAGTAAAGAGAATTATTGTTTTATTATTATTTATTTTTATTTTATATATAATATAATTAGATATATAATATATAGTGGATTCTTAACCCAGTCGGAACAATTTGTGTCCTTGAGCAAGACACTTAATACTGCATTGTTTCAGTTCACCCAGCTGTAAAATGGGTGCCAGCATTAGCTGGGGTAATTGAGAGTGTGTGTGGCAACCCCAGTCCTTGGACTGAACAGCCATAAGCAGCCTTAGATGTGCCACGCAATAGTTGTGGCTGACCTATTGGTTGCACATGTGCCCATGTGCCCATTGAAGTTGGTTACATTTGGATTAAACATTGTCTACAAATATAGCTAATACCCCAATGAGGTCTCTGAAGCCATTTTTAGATATTTTTATACCAAACTTAGGTACATCATTTTTTATGGAAACTACCTGGTATATAATGCTAGCCAGCTAATATTATATTATGCAAGCAATTAATAAATTTATCTTTATCAAGAAGTCTATCTTAAAGGTGTAAAGAATTTCAGTAGCTAAAAATTCAGTTTCAGTTTTAATGATTATTTTTCAGGGAGACCCTGAGTCATTGATCATCACACCGCAGAGCTTTGCAGCACTGCTAGGTGGCAGCTTTCAGGTGAGAATTTGTATATTTATTTAGAGAACTATGGATTAATAAACAGAATTTATCTAATAAAAATGGATCCAAAAGTAATTTCTTATTTGCATTCAGTCTAGAGAGACTTTTATAAAGCAAAAAATGAACTTAGGTCCTAGTTTGGTCAGGTTATTTTTCTGTACCAACAGCAGTGAATTCAACTTTATCAATTAAATTTAGCTGCTGCTGATCGACTGCCGCTCGTTCCTTGAGTTCAACACCAGCTGCATACGCGGCGCTATCAATGTGTGCTGTTCGCGGCTTGTTAGGAAACGTCTGCAACAGGGCAAGGTGAGGAGTAACCTGTGTTGTGTAATAATTGGCAAATATATTGTTAAAAATTGATTTATGGAGTCGGCCACTTGTGTGATCAACGAGTGTCCAGTGAGACATAACGGTAGAAATTAAAATAAAAGCCACAGACTCTATATTATCTATATGTGTCACTCGCAGCATTCTCCCAGCACTCCCCCACAGACACTCCCCCACAGGCCACAGACACTGGGTGCTGCTAATGCTTGAGAGCAGCAAAATCTTTACTCTATGGTCCTAACCCATAGAGTGACATTATTCTGAGATAAAGCCTGCATGAGCTGTCATAGTCTATGGGCCAAAAGTACGAGCTAGATGCCCGAAATCTGCTTTGAGCTGCTTTGGCATTTTATATTTAGATAATTCTCTTGGTTGAACAGTTGCCTATCCAGGACGTCAAGGTTGAGGCTGATCTCTCCCGTGGGAAAAAATAAATCTTTGTGCTCAATCGTCAATTGGATATTTTTCATTTTACGAGGGAGAGAGAAGCTTCTCAAGCCAGATTCAATATTTTCTACCGCCGCTACGCGCCACCATTTGATGCGGATAGTGTTACGCCCGCCTGCTTGTCATAGAGAGGGAGGTTGGGAGGTTTCGGTTGGTAGCAAATAATAAGTGATAAAATCGTATATCCGATCTGATTAAACTAAATCTCCGCTAAGGTCTCCTACCCTCCCTCATAGTATGCGTCACCCAACATTGCGGTTTGGCGTAGCGCCTCCCCCCACCCTCCAAGATCAAGGCCAATAATGCCGACCGTGTGCAAAATGACGTCAGCGTGTGTTGCAGTCGTGCGCGTAAATGTTAGCTATAAAATATATTTAATCGTATAGTCCTATGCCTGTTAGCATAAGCTGTTATATACATGTGTGTGATTCGCTTGTTATAGCAACCTTTAACAGCTACTTGTTATCCAGCGCAGTCTGTGTTCTGACTATTCTGACTCATTCTGCATAGAGTGCACGCATTAAGCGAGGCTCTTTCAAGGTCAAAAACGCTTTTTTTAACTAACCCCATTTAACCAAGTAAATTTCTGATAGGAGCATTTTCAACTGGGTTGATCAATGATTCATTGTTCATTATGAGCATTTCCAACTGGGATGATCATCTCTCATTATGAGCATTTTCAACTAGGTGATCAATGCTCATTATGAACATTTTCAACTATGTGATCAATGTTTATTATGAGCATTTTCAACTATGTAATCAATGTTTATTATGAGCATTTTCAACTATGTGATCAATGTTTATTATGAGCATTTTCAACTAGGTGATCAATGCTCATTATGAGCATTTTCAACTAGGTGATCAATGCTCATTATGAGCATTTCAATTGGGATGATCATTGATTCATTGTTCATTATGAGCATTTTCAACTAGGTGATCAATGCTCATTATGAGCATTTCAATTGGGATGATCATTGATTCATTGTTCATTATGAGCATTTTCAACTAGGTGATCAATGCTCATTATGAGCATTTCAATTGGGATGATCATTGATTCATTGTTCATTATGAGCATTTTCAACTAGGTGATCAATGCTCATTATGAGCATTTCAATTGGGATGATCATTGATTCATTGTTCATTATGAGCATTTTCAACTGGGATGATCATTTCTTTTTATGAGCATTTTCAATCGGGATGATCATTGCTCATTATGAGCATTTTCAACTGCGATGATCATTGCTCATTATGAGCATTTTCAAATTGGATGATCATTGCTCATTATGGGCATTTTAAATTGGGATGGTCATTGCTCATTATGGGCATTTTCAACTGGGATGATCATTGCTCATTATGGTGATAAGGGGCTCTTAATTGGAATGACTATTACTAGTATCGGGATTTTTAGCAGGATGGCCATTGCTCGTATTGGGATTTCTAAAGATGACTACTTCTCATATTGGGATTTTTGATGGGGATTTCGAGATCAAATCTGCTCAGTTCCTCGGAATGCTCAGCTCATACGCAGATTTTCGTGGAGGCTGGTGGGTTGGGAGATTTTCGCCGGATTAGAGGCATCTGTTGCTATTAGCTAGTCCCGAGGGATGTTCTGTAAATTTTTTCCGGCTTATTTGCTATTCATATCTTCACTTACTTATCTGTGTGTATAACAAAAATCATCTATCCTTTTATTAATGCATTCTCAAATATTGATTGCGCAACCAATATTTGCATGTTTCTGAGTAACTGATTTTACATGTATAATACTGTTACAGAAGGGCAGGCTGTTTGTGCGTGTATAGAATGTGTCATTGAGCTTGCTATGTTAGATTAGCTACTTAATAATAGTGAGCTGTAGTGGCTTAGGTAAGCCTGGACAATTGAGAATTGTGTGAGAACTATAAACGATTACTCACACTTAAGCTAAACTGCAGAGACCGAACATTCGTGCGTGTGAATAATTTCACGTTTACCTTGCGGGTACGCGGCTGGCTGGCCATACACCCTAGATCCATTGATTTTCCCCATTACTGTAGAGTATCCATATTGAGTTTATAGTTGTTTTTTGTAGAGTAGTGAATCCCGGATGGCTTGTGTGACACACATGATTGACAAACTTGTCCGATATGGGTAAGGCGTTAGTTTCTGTTTATTTACTCTGCGTAAATTAATGAAATATGATGGTTAGATATGGTATTTGCGTTCTATAGGGGCCGTAGTCTAGTGTTTTAGTGCCTAGTGCCCAGGCTCGATTCCAGGTGTAGTTGCATTAATTTGGGGCTAAATCGGAATCTCAGCTTGGCTCTGTTTGTGCAATTAACGCCATTGAGGGCCAACCCCCACAAGGCACAGTGAAGTGTACATGCCTAACCATAAATAAAAGTTAGGGCCGCTGTACAGATCCTGTGTGAGTGTGTGCCTGTGCGGATGACTGCTCAGGGGAGTCGACGGAATGGGCAATAATGCCTCTCGCAGGTATGTATGTGACAGTGACAATGTCGATTATTAAAGTGCACCAGGGTGCATGTAGCTCCCTGTCTTTAATAAAGAAATAACGTCTTATACTACTGAAATATAAGTAGAAATAAGAGATAGATTCCGTATTATGAAATGAAATTTATGAAGAACGCTGGCTCATACAGGGAAGTGAAGAAATTTCAGTGCAATGTGTTTTTGTTTACTTCACTTAACATCTAAAAATAGTAGTTTGTAAAGTGTCAAATGGAGCTTACTTCGCGTTAGTCTGCTTGCCCGCGACAACTGAAAATAAGAATACGCGAAATCGATAGCCCCTATAGCAGGCAAGGTGCGTGTTTACCTTACCTTATTGTACCTGCGCTGTGCACCTGACTGACTGACTCATCGGCCCGCACTGCTATAGCCTCGATAGCCTGCTTATTGCTAGAAATACTTCAACTTAGATTTCCTGTTTGCGTCTCCTGCTGCCAAATATAGATAGAATTATTGTTTTAAGTAAGCTTAAGTAAAATCCCGAGGGCAACGCGTGTTGATTAACCGTTTTTTTAATTATTATGGTGCCTGTGATTATCAAAACTGTTAATTAGATTTAACCATCTTTATTTTAATAGAAATTTCTCGAATACAGAGTGTTCGGCCCGTTAATAATTTGTTGTCTCAAGGCTAGTTCAAGTTTCCAATTGAATTTTATTTAGTAAAAGAAGCGACCATGAAATCTGGGAAGTCTACGAAAAAATGCCAAAATTGCTAGAGTTATGCTTTCGCTCTACTATAAGTAGCGTTTATTTTTAAGCGATTGATTAGTAAGATATTTAAATTCAGTTTTATTGACTGCATTTAGCTGCGCAATCCAATGCGTGACCTGTCGCGCCCTCATTTTTTACCCAATTCACTTCAAGCAGCTTCTCCTCCCTCGGGCCGGACAATTACGTAATTGAGGGGAGTGGGCGAGCGTGTGTTTTTCTTTCTTACTTCTCTCCTCTCCTCACTCACTCCGCGCATCATCGTCACTTTGTGGCGGTGACTAATGCTTAATGCTGGGCTTGGGCCGCGGTTTTGCCTCGATTGACCTCCCTTTTCTTCTCTTTTTTTTCTAACCCGCAAATCTTCCTGTTTCCCTTGGGAGACTTCTGGTAAGCATAAGTCCTGGCATATCGAGTCACAGTGCGTATGCGCCAACTATATGGGGCATATATAATGTTTTTCTCTCAATTTTTCTGTTTTATAGGCTCTCCAATCCTTATTCCCTTGAGCGGTTTCTTAAATCTTTGTCTACCTGGCTTTAGCATCCCTCCCCCGAGCTCTTGCGTTGCATAATAATAATCCCACTAACGGATGCTGGGCTATTGGGATTTGAGAATCCGGTGCTCAGGCAGTTGAATTTTACAGTTTAAAAACTGTTTGTTGGTACGCGTTGCCACTGCACGGCCGTTGTCAGCGCTTGTATAATAATAATAATATTAATAGTTGTGTGTAAAGAGTGAGTCAACGTATTTATTGCTTGGGCGTATGGCATTGGGAAATGGGAAAGGAAAGAAAATGAAAGGGATGAGGGAGAGACATGGGAGGAAGAGAGAGAGAGAGGGGGCGTTCTGGGTTGTGACCTTAGCTGGCAGTGCTTCAGCTGGGGAATGGCTTTGCATTATAGTCACTTTGGTGGTTAAAGTGGCTGCTGATTCGTGTCACCAATTCTAATTGAATTGAACCGGGAGCGTTGGCTAAACAGAAGACTGTACGATCTTTTAGATTGCCTGATTCCCAGTCTGGGAGGATGAGTGACCTTGTGTAGGCTTACTAGTAATAACCGTTAGGAATGACGATTGACCTGCTAGGGGATTTAGGGAGGGCGAGTGACTTACACACACTACGAGTACCAGTTAGAAAGGCCGAGTGACCTAGACCTACTAGGAGTCCCAGTTAGAGGCTGAGTGACCTAGAGCCATTGAGTGTGCCATCTAGAGAGGCCGAATGACCTAGACCCTCTGAGAGTGCCAACTAGAGAGGCTGAATAACCTAGACCCACTGAGAGTGCAATTTAGAGAGGCCGAGTGACATAGACCCACTGAGAGTGCCAATTAGAGAGGCTGAATGACCTAGACCCACTGAGAGTGCCAATTAGAGAGGCTGAATGACCTAGACCCACTGAGAGTGCAATTTAGAGAGGCCAAGTGACCTAGACCTACTGAGAGTGCCATCTAGAGAGGCCGAGTGACATAGACCCACTGAGAGTAACAATTAGAGAGGCCGAGTGACCTAGACCCACTGAGAGTAACAATTAGAGAGGCCGAGTGACCTAGACCCACTGAGAGTAACAATTAGAGAGGCCGAGTGACCTAGACCCACTGAGAGTAACAATTAGAGAGGCCGAATGACTTAGACCCACCCAGTGAGAGTGCCAATTAGAGAGGCCGAGTGACCTAGAGCCACTTAGAGTGCCAGTACTCCAATTGCAATGAATAATCGCTAAACTTTGAAAATATTCCGCAGCTGTCAATCGACGATCTGATCGCCTCGGGCAGTCTTGGCGGCGCTCGAACGCCTCCGTCGCCGAAGTCGCCGCCAGCTGGGGAAGCCTCCGCATCGGGAAGCGCCGAGAGTTTGGGTGTGCAGGCCGCCAAGGGCCCCGAGCCCGACCTGGTTGTTGTGTACGATCAGTGCTCAGATCGGCCGCCAATTGAAGCGGGCGATTCCAGCTTCCTAATGCTGCTGATGCAGCGCCTGGTGCGACAGTACAAAGCTGTCCGCCTGCTGCAGGGTGAGGCTGCTGATGACTCACTGCCCCCCTCTCCCTCTCTCTCAAGCCGGCTTCTTTTGAAGTTATGATCTGTAGTTGAGTGGACGATCTAGATAATTTCAATTTTCCTCCCAACAACTAACTATAGGATGAATTGAACTTTTTTGTATCCATTTACAATCCCCTTCTGAGTCACTTCGAATGGGGGGAAGTGGATCCTGTTTCTGGACTCGGAAATCGGTTCTGAATAGAGTGGCCGCGCCTGGTCCTAGGAATTTATCTATCCGCATGTGTGCGCGCAGTCATAGCGTTCAGATACAGCCCTAGATTTTTAGCTATGACTAACAATCTTTGTTTAAGTGCTTTAAAGCGTTTAACCCAAGCGCTCGTGTCTGTCTCTGTCTTTCTAATGCTGTCTTGGGTTTGGCGGTCCACCCCGGCAGTTACTAGCTGAAGTAGCTAATTACTCATCTTATTGCTTAGTCACAATTTAGCCGCTTTATTTCGGCACCCACCCGCCAACTATATAGACTTTGCTAGTTTTTGTTGTTTGTACGACATCTTGAATAGCTTTGGAGGTATCACCCGAGTTGTCTTTGTCTTATCATATTTTCATGCCCAAGTTGCTAGTTTGTTCCCAGTTGTCTCATTGGGTGAGATTTTGAAACTTCTGTGTCTCACGGGTGAGATTTTGGGACCTCTGTGTCTCATTGGGTGAGATTTTGAGACTTCTGTGTCTCACGGGTGAGATTTTGGGACCTCTGTGTCTCATTGGGTGAGATTTTGAGACTTCTGTGTTTCACGGGTGAGATTTTGGGACCTCTGTGTCTCATTGGGTGAGATTTTGAGACTTCTGTGTCTCACGGGTGAGATTTTGCGACCTCTGTGTCTCATTGGGTGAGATTTTGGGACTTCTGTGTCTCACGGTTGAGATTTTGGGACCTCTGTGTCTCATTGGGTGAGATTTTGAGACTTCTGTGTCTCACGGGTGAGATTTTGGGACCTCTGTGTCTCATTGGGTGAGATTTTGAGACTTCTGTGTCTCACGGTTGAGATTTTGGGACCTCTGTGTCTCATTGGGTGAGATTTTGAGACTTCTGTGTCTCACGGGTGAGATTTTGGGACCTCTGTGTCTCATTGGGTGAGATTTTGAGACTTCTGTGTCTCACGGGTGAGATTTTGGGACCTCTGTGTCTCATTGGGTGAGATTTTGAGACTTCTGTGTCTCACGGGTGAGATTTTGGGACCTCTGTGTCTCATTGGGTGAGATTTTGAGACTTCTGTGTCTCACGGGTGAGATTTTGGGACCTCTGTGTCTCATTGGGTGAGATTTTGAGACTTCTGTGTCTCACGGGTGAGATTTTGGGACCTCTGTGTCTCATTGGGTGAGATTTTGAGACTTCTGTGTCTCACGGGTGAGATTTTGGGACCTCTGTGTCTCATTGGGTGAGATTTTGAGACTTCTGTGTCTCACGGGTGAGATTTTGGGACCTCTGTGTCTCATTGGGTGAGATTTTGAGACTTCTGTGTCTCACGGGTGAGATTTTGGGACCTCTGTGTCTCATTGGGTGAGATTTTGAGACTTCTGTGTCTCACGGGTGAGATTTTTAGGACTGCTGTGTCTTACAGATTGCGTCTATTTAAAGTATTTTTGCATGCTTTTTAGGTTGCTTGAAAATAAGAAATTGGCTGGGTAGCAGGTGCTTAGCTGCTATTGACGGCAACTCCTTGTTATTTCTTTGAAGCAGCAGACTCGCGCCGCAGCTTTCCTCCCGAGTTGGGAGTCAGTTGTCTCTGTTGATTAAAAAGTAGATTATAAAAATGCAGAAAGAATTGGATATGGGGAGCCTATTTAGACCGGTTATTAATCCACTGGTTGATAATCTGGCAGTTCGCATGAGTCACCAAATTGAAATATGGCCATAGCCAGACTGTATACAATACGCAGGTCCTTCCTGTTTCATATATCGGCCATTTTATTTATGTTTGTTATACTACGGCTTAATCAAGGACAGCTTAAGTAGAATTCTGGTTTCTTAGAAAATTTTGAGAGCTCATTGTTTTGTGATGGAGTAAACGAATAAATGAAAATTTCCTATCTGCGTAGTGTGTTTTCCTGCGCAAACCCAGTCCTGCTCAAGTCGTCCTTGGTCTTGTGGGTTAATGTTACAACAACTGAGTCATTGCGCTTGTTTAAGGAGGCCGCACTATTAGCTAATAATATTTATCAAGTGCTGCTCTGCGGCTGACGAATTGTCAACGCTTTGTAGTGAGCTGGCACGTGCGCGCAGTCATATGATGTCAACACATCCAGCGCTCTCTCAGCCCGTCCAATGTATTTTTTGTTTAAAAAAAGAAACTCAACGCGCTTAGTCAGATTCTCTGTTCAACTGGCGACAGGGGCCGCTCGGGGGGGGGGGGTAGCCCCGCTGCGTTGGCCTTAGCAACGGGAGTGGGCTTGGTTGGCAACGCTACGGAGATTCCCCCCTCAACCCCACCCCCACGTCCCCTTATTGTCGCCCGCCCACTTAGTCAGCATTTCAGCCTCTCAGTTCTAATTAAATACTGCCGCTGGGTACATTGCTTGTGCGTGTTTCTCTTTTTCTAAAACCTATTCGGGAGAGAGGGCGGCGTTGCACATTGCTATAGTGATAGTCGCTCGCTGATTTGCTAAGGCTGTCCACTGAGGGAGAGAGAGCAGAGTGCGCCCGCCTCCCACCCCTTGCATTTATCTTTTCTATAACTTATTCGACTCTCGGGATAGGAGGGTGCGAGTTATATCAACACGCGGCCATATTGCTCTGTCACCCTGTCCTCCTGTCCGCCCAGTCATCATTTTTTATTAATCTTCTACTGTGATCGATTTGCCCGTCACGATTTGCAATAAGCATGCTTGAAAATCGTGGCGGTACCGGCGGCGGCGTTAACGCCATCGTCACAGATCATCCCCCGGCCGCCTCTGTCGTAGTCAATAGGCCCCGGCCTCCCTGTCGATTGTCCCTATCGACGCCAATGGCCGCTGCTTTAGCCTCTCCGTTGAGCCCAATCTCGGCTAATCCATGCGTTACCATGGCAACAACGCCGACAACAAATTTGGCGCGAAAGCGTCGCACCTGTATGGGTAAGAATCGATTCAAAAAGGATTAGCTAGGGCCCCTAATTGCCGTAGAATCCTCATTACAAGCTGGGGTGTGGCTTGCATTTTGTCACTCTGCGCTGCTCCCATTGCTCAGCCCCGCTCCAATCTGCTTTGCTTTGGTTTTGACTATTTTCTGCCGCTTTTTTGCTATCTTAGCAAAATCTTGTAACCATTATATCAGGTTGAGCTATTTCCTATATCAGGCTTAGCTATTTCCTATATCAGGCTGATCTATTTCCTATATCAGGCTGAGCTACTTCCTATATCAGGCTGAGCTACTTCCTATATCAGGCTGAGCTACTTCCTATATCAGGCTGAGCTACTTCCTATATCAGGCTGAGCTACTTCCTATATCATGCTGAGCTACTTCCTATATCAGGCTGAGCTACTTCTCAGAATCATGTCAACGCTGTTATCAGCCTTTCTACTGTGAACTGGGTTTTTATTATGAAAAATCTTCTCACCTCTAGGCGGCTTCCTCAGCTTCTCGGCCGGCTATCCGCAGCACTGCGAGTCCAAGACCAGCCAGGACCCGGAGGCTAGCGAGAAACCCGCAGCTGAGCCTTCCGCTATCAGCCAGGGCCCGACTCGGGTGCTCAACTTTCTGTACGTCGGTTCGCAAGCCGACGCTCTAGACGAGGAGGTAATCAGACGGCACGGCATCACGCACATCCTGAACGTCAGCTCCTCCTGTCCGCAGTCTCGGCACGTGTCGCCTGATAATTTTCTACGCATCTCCGTTAACGATGGTTATGTTGACAGGCTGTTGCCGCATTTTCAACAGGCGTTTCAGTTTCTTGGTGAGCAATTCTTTTCATTAACATTTTTAATGGAGTTAACGATACCTAGCTCAGCGACTCTCGCGCCACGAACCCTGGTTCGATTCCTTGTGCGGCCACATCAGACGGTTAGAAAATCAGGGCCGCTGTACACATGACTCAAAAAACTGTAATGTGACAGAGAGGCGACTGACTCTCTAGATAAACTCTAGATATAGTTTTCATAAATGCAAAATGCGATTCTTATTCATAAGTGACGCAGATGGCTTTAGACGCAACTCAGTGATTCCACAGCGACTCGGGCATGCCTCAGATCCGACTCTGCGGCCCCCCGAGTCATTATAGAAGCGCCCCAGAGTCGTTTCAGAGTCGCAGGCAATAAAACATCTCAAATTTATCTTTGACGACTACTTGGCAACTTTTACCGTGGCATCTCGTCGTTTTAGAGTTGTCTGGAGACACTTCTTTCCTAGTTTACCTGGGTTACCTGTAACGCCTTTGAAACGTTAAATGAGTGTGGCCGCGCACGCAATCGAACCCACGTACCACTGAGCTACTCCGCCCCATCCCATAGAAAGGCTTGGCTTTCTTAGGCTCGTCTCAGTTTGCATTCGCCATTCCATCGGTCCTTCAATTCAGAAAATGTCCGCGAAACGTCCGGCCGCTGTCTCGTCCACTGCCTGGCCGGCATCTCGCGGTCGCCCACGCTGTCGATCGCCTATATTATGAAGCACAAGAAGATGTCTCATGAGGACGCCTACAAGTAGGAATTTGTTAATTATTATTATTTCAATTGTGTAATATTAGTTTCTGTAGGGAAATGTTTCATTTACTTTGCTATCCACATTTCCGCAGATTTGTCAAAGAGAAGCGAACCAACATATCGCCAAACTTTAACTTCCTGGGCCAGCTGCTTGAATTCGAAAAGCAATTGAAACGTTCGGAGAGCTTCTCCGAAGCCGCCTCGCCATCCGGCGGCGGTGGCGGCAGCGGCGGAGACGGCAGCGACTGTTGGGAGGCGAAACGACAGCGCACGACCGTTGCGAGCAGCCGCAGCCAGCCAGCGGGCTTCCTCCGGCCGCCGCCGCCTCCGCCGCTGCCAGCCTCGGCACAGAGTCCCACCACGGCGCTATCGCGGCTGTCCTTCACGCCGTGCGCCTCGGCGGCCGCCCTTCAACATCACAACCACCTGCCGGACTTTCCCGGCACCAGCCTGGAGCAGGTGGCCGTCACGCCCTGCCGGTCCGCCGCCGCTGCCACCTGCTCCGCTCCACCTACTCCGCCACCTCCGCTCACGTCGGCTCTGCCTCCGCCGCCGCCGCCTCCGGCGCCAGTTCGCACCACCAGCCGTCGAGTCAGCGGCCAACAGGCATCGGCAGGCAGCGGATCTTCGGCAGCCTCGCCGGCAGCGTCTTCGAATAGCGGGCAAGCCAGCCGACCTCACAGCGTTGTGCTGTCGGCTGCCTCTGCCGCCGCCGCTGTTCGCAAGAGCCAATCGGAGAATCACCTGCTCAGCGAGGAGGACGATCGAAGCAGCGGCAGCAGCAGCAGTTTGGCGGCCACTTATGCAGCGGCGGCTGCGGCGGCGGCTGCTGCGGCGGCGGCTGCAGCCGTGGCGGACGGCGGCCGGTCCCGCTCAACGGAGAACCTGGCAGCTGACGCGGCCTGCGCGGCTAGCGGCGGCAGCATGAAGTCGCTGTCTAGTAGCGCTTCTAATGGGTCCCACGGCAGTCAGGAGATTCTCACCTATTCATAGTTGATTAAACACATTAAAGGAATGCTCGTATTCATTTATAGCTGACTTCTGTTTGCATGCGTCGGGTAAAAGTGCAAATAGAGAATATCCAGTGACGTTTGTCCTGGTTTTGCAGATTATTCATTAATATGTGAACTCTGAAATAAAAAAACTACACGCTAGGATTTGATTTATTACTGTTGTACTTTGTCGTCCGTCTCATATTTTTTGTTTGTTTCTGAACCCGGAGATGATTTCTAATGTGTTTAATATAAACCAGTGGGTGAGGTTTATCTTTGTTGTCAAGCCTAGGATACCCATTCATATTATTATGTGTTGTGTGCTGTACCGTCTGTGATTTCTCTACCTTTTCCTTTGTCTTAACACTAAATTATTGGGTGTCTTTATTGTGTAGCAATTAGTCAGTCCAGTGCCTTGTTGGAGCTTATCTGTATGTTATGATAGCAGTACTGCAGTTGACTGGAATTCAGCAAATAGTATTAGCTTTACTCTGGTCGTGTATAAAACCGTCCCTGCATACGAACTAACTTATATTTGTAAGAGATCATTATAGCCTCTGTCGCTTTATATTTATCTGATTTTTTGTCATTTTTTAAAACGACTTGAATCAACTTTGTTAGTCAGCCGAAACTGGCTTACTAAATTGCTACAAACTAAACAAGTGTGCTTATCGTCTCTGTCGGTTAACTTGACTTTTTAACCAGGGTACTAGTTTGACCTTAGGAGAGAGGGACAGCCGATCTTTCTCTAGTGAGTCATACACCCCTCGTCTCTAGCTGCTCTTTGAAGCCTAGATAACTAGCCAAGTTTATAAGATATACCAACCACAAAAATGCACTCATCTACTCATTTTTTCAGTAGCAAAATTAGTGTTTTGCCTTTATAATAGTAAAATTAAAAAGTAAATTTAACAAGATTTTGAAACTGAAACAATCACATTGGCTCTCTGCAAGCAGACCCATAATTAAATTAGCATCTTCACCGTGTTTTAAAGACTTCAGACTGACTCAAACTCAAAATCATTTAAAAAGAAATGAATTTAAGACTGAAGAATGGAGAAAAATTTGTTAAACTCGAATCTAGTGCGTGTGCATAGTGAGCAAGAGAGAAAAGGGATTGCGCCCCAGCCCCCAGCCAGTCTGACTTTAACCTCTCTCCTTACTGCTTCCTCATTGGCTGACTTAGATTGGGCTTGCCCCCACCACCCCGAGGCTGCTTTTCGTTCATCTGACTGTCACCTTACCGCTCTCTCATTGGCTGAGCTAGATTGGGCCTGCCTCCAGCCCTGGGCTGATTTTCGTCCGTCTGACTGTCATCTCTTTCCGCACTGCTCTCTCATTGGCTGAGCTAGATTAGGCCTTCCCCCAGCCCAATACTGATTTTCGTCCGTCTTGCGTTCAATTTTGCACATCGAGTTGAATGCTTGTTGTTCATTCTTAACTTCAATATGCTCCTGAGGCCAGAAACTCGGATGAAGAAAAGGCAATTTTAGCTGCCTCATTTAATTTTAATGACACTGCGCAGACAAACTACTGAAAAGTAATAGACTCAACTTTTTACGAGTTTAGTTGCGAGTGATATATCCAGTTATTCTGGATTATACTGCCGAAGTAGTAATGCGGAATCTGCATTGTACGAGCTAGTAAGCGTTTTGGTACATGGAGATCTAATCCTAAAAATGTAGCGGTACGGGGAGCTATAAATCGGTTTGTTTTAATAAAAGAGAGCTCTCTGAATTGCCATAGTTGATAAAATTGTTAATAATTGAACAAAAAGTGCATAGATTTTTAAACACAACTTTATTAAAATTGTTGTAAAACTCCGTGTGCCTGCGTTGTGCCCCTTGGACACAGCAGCAAATCTTGTTTTGCTATATACATATATATAAAGCATGCAGACTCAGGGCCTTAGATTGCTTAACTAAATAGAATACAGAAGATTTTCAGTAACTTCCCCCCCTTTTTGCCTGTCCCGTATCGCTATTTAAAGTAATGTATTCGTCAATAGCTAGTAGTAAGGATTTTCATCCAAGCCGAAAAAATCTCTGTGATTCTCTGCTGCTGCTTTGCGTCATTATTCTATTCTGTTAGATAGAATTTGCACCTGCACTAAGCCATGCTCGCATCACTGTCCCGGCTACTGTTTCCAGTGTTATTCTTGTCATACATTTATATATATATCGATTTCACTGTACCAGTTGGATTGTTTGATTACTTCGCTGTCTCTATCAGCGAAGTAACCATTCTGTCAGGTATTATTACTGTCATACTTTATTTGCCTTCTCTCGTACGCCCGCCCAGCCCTCTGTCATACTCTGTCAGAATTTAATAAATCATTTTCTGTAATCGCTGTGCTATTTAAATTACCTATCGCCAGTTTATATTTAAGCAGAGAGTGGACTCTGCCGCTATAATAACTATATTATTTCTATTAGTCATTCTACCGGTAGATGTAACCGGTATTTTGCCACTTGCGCTCATTGGCGTCATTAAGTTTAATAAAGCATAGCAGCGGCAGCACAGTACTGCATAAAATATGTAGTTTAAGGTACGTCTATCTAGTAACTAAATATATTGCATAGAAATTTACTCCCCCGCTGCTCAAACTTTTTAGCACTTTTAAGCACAGTGAATTATAAATATTGACTCCGGGTTTTTTTGCTAACAAAAATGTTTTTTTTGGATTAACAATTGTTTATCTAAGGGACAATTGCGCTTAACAAATGCATCTACACACATTGTACCTTGAATCGCCCCTCAACAGTAAATTAAAATCGCTCATCAACAACAGTACGTCAGAATCGCCCATCAACAGCACATCAGAATCGTCCATCAACAACAGCACATCAGAATCGTCCATCAACAACAGCACATTAGAATCGCCCATCAACAGCACATCAGAATCGTCCATCAACAACAGCACATTAGAATCGCCCATCAACAGCACATCAGAATCGTCCATCAACAACAGCACATCAGAATCGTCCATCAACAACAGCACATCAGAATCGTCCATCAACAACAGCACATCAGAATCGTCCATCAACAACAACACATTAGAATCGCTCATCAACAACAGCACATTAGAATCGCCATCAACAACAGTACATCAGAATTGCCCCTCAACAAGAGTACATCAGAATCGCTCATCAACAACAGCACATTAGAATCGCCATCAACAACAGTACATCAGAATTGCCCCTCAACAAGAGTACATTAGAATCGCCATCAACAACAGCACATTAGAATCGCCGTCAGCAACAGCACATTAGAATCGCTCATCAACAACAACACATTAGAATCGTCCATCAACAACAGCACATCAGAATCGTCCATCAACAACAACACATTAGAATCGCCGTCAGCAACAGCACATTAGAATCGCTCATCAACAACAGCACATTAGAATCGCCATCAACAACAGTACATCAGAATTGCCCCTCAACAAGAGTACATCAGAATCGCTCATCAACAACAGCACATTAGAATCGCCATCAACAACAGCACATTAGAATCGCCGTCAGCAACAGCACATTAGAATCGCCCATCAACAGCACATCAGAATCGTCCATCAACAGCACATCAGAATCGTCCATCAACAGCACATCAGAATCGCCCATCAACAGCACATCAGAATCGTCCATCAACAACAGCACATCAGAATCGTCCATCAACAACAGCACATTAGAATCGCCCATCAACAGCACATCAGAATCGTCCATCAACAACAGCACATCAGAATCGTCCATCAACAACAGCACATTAGAATCGCCCATCAACAGCACATCAGAATCGTCCATCAACAACAACACATTAGAATCGCCATCAACAACAGCACATTAGAATCGCCGTCAGCAACAGCACATTAGAATCGCCATCAAAAACAGCACATCAAAATCGCCCCTCAACAACAGCACATTAGAATCGCCATCAACAACAGCACATTAGAATCGCCGTCAGCAACAGCACATTAGAATCGCCATCAACAACAGCAAATTAGAATCGCCATCAACAACAACACATTAGAATCGCCGTCAACAATAGCACATTAGAATCGCTCATCAACAACAGTAAATCAGAATCGCTCATCAACAACAGCACATTAGAATCGCCCATCAACAACAACACATTAGAATCGCCCTCAACAACAGCACATTAGAATCGCCATCAACAACAACACATTAGAATCGCCGTCAACAATAGCACATTAGAATCGCTCATCAACAACAGTAAATCAGAATCGCTGATCAACAACAGCCCATTAGAATCGCCCATCAACAACAACACATTAGAATCGCCCTCAACAACAGCACATTAGAATCGCCGTCAACAACAACAACACATTAGAATCCCCGTCAACAACAGCACATTAGAATCGCCATCAACAACAGCAAATTAGAATCGCCATCAACAACAACACATTAGAATCGCCGTCAACAATAGCACATTAGAATCGCTCATCAACAACAGTAAATCAGAATCGCTGATCAACAACAGCACATTAGAATCGCCCATCAACAACAACACATTAGAATCGCTCATCAACAACAGTAAATCAGAATCGCTCATCAACAACAACAACACATTAGAATCCCCGTCAACAACAGCACATTAGAATCGCCATCAACAACAGCAAATTAGAATCGCCATCAACAACAACACATAAGAATCGCCGTCAACAATAGCACATTAGAATCGCTCATCAACAACAGTAAATCAGAATCGCTCATCAACAACAGCCCATTAGAATCGCCCATCAACAACAACACATTAGAATCGCCCTCAACAACAGCACATTAGAATCGCCGTCAACAACAACAACACATTAGAATCCCCGTCAACAACAGCACATTAGAATCGCCATCAACAACAGCAAATTAGAATCGCCATCAACAACAACACATTAGAATCGCCGTCAACAATAGCACATTAGAATCGCTCATCAACAACAGTAAATCAGAATCGCTGATCAACAACAGCACATTAGAATCGCCCATCAACAACAACACATTAGAATCGCCCTCAACAACAGCACATTAGAATCGCCATCAACAACAACAACACATTAGAATCCCCGTCAACAACAGCACATTAGAATCGCCATCAACAACAGCAAATTAGAATCGCCATCAACAACAACACATAAGAATCGCCGTCAACAATAGCACATTAGAATCGCTCATCAACAACAGTAAATCAGAATCGCTCATCAACAACAGCACATTAGAATCGCCCATCAACAACAACACATTAGAATCGCCCTCAACAACAGCACATTAGAATCGCCATCAACAACAACACATTAGAATCGCCGTCAACAATAGCACATTAGAATCGCTCATCAACAACAGTAAATCAGAATCGCTCATCAACAACAGCACATTAGAATCGCCCATCAACAACAACACATTAGAATCGCCCTCAACAACAGCACATTAGAATCGCCATCAACAACAACAACACATTAGAATCGCCCTCAACAACAGCACATTAGAATCGCCATCAACAACAACACATTAGAATCGCCGTCAACAATAGCACATTAGAATCGCTCATCAACAACAGTAAATCAGAATCGCTCATCAACAACAGCACATTAGAATCGCCCATCAACAACAACACATTAGAATCGCCATCAACAACAGTACATCAGAATCGCCATCAACAACAACACATTAGAATCGCCCATCAACAGCAACACATTAGCATCGCCCTCAACAACAGTACATTAGAATCGCCATCAACAACAACAACACATTAGAATCGCCATCAACAACAGTACATCAGAATCGCCATCAACAACAACACATTAGAATCGCCCATCAACAACAACACATTAGAATCGCCCATCAACAACAGTAAATCAGAATCGCTCATCAACAACAGCACATTAGAATCGCTCATTAACAACAGTACATCAGAATCGCTCATCAGCAGTACATCAGAATCGCTTATCAACAACAGCACATTAGAATCGCCCATCAACAACAACACATTAGAATCGCCCTCAACAACAGTACATTAGAATCGCCATCAACAACAACAACACATTAGAATCGCCGTCAACAACAGCACATTAGAATCGCCATCAACAACAGTACATCAGAATCGCTCATGAGCAGCACATCAGAATCGCTCATGAGCAGTACATCAGAATCGCTCATCAGCAGTACATCAGAATCGCTTATCAACAACAGCACATTAGAATCGCCATCAACAACAGCACATTAGAATCGCCGTCAGCAACAGCACATTAGAATCGCCATCAACAACAGCAAATTAGAATCGCCATCAACAACAGCACATTAGAATCGCCATCAACAACAGTACATCGGAATTGCCCCTCAACAAGAGTACATCAGAATCGCTCATCAACAACAGCACATTAGAATCGCCATCAACAACAACAACACATTAGAATCGCCCTCAACAACAGCACATTAGAATCGCCATCAACAACAACACATTAGAATCGCCGTCAACAATAGCACATTAGAATCGCTCATCAACAACAGTAAATCAGAATCGCTCATCAACAACAGCACATTAGAATCGCCCATCAACAACAACACATTAGAATCGCCATCAACAACAGTACATCAGAATCGCCATCAACAACAACACATTAGAATCGCCCATCAACAGCAACACATTAGAATCGCCCATCAACAACAACACATTAGCATCGCCCTCAACAACAGTACATTAGAATCGCCATCAACAACAACAACACATTAGAATCGCCATCAACAACAGTACATCAGAATCGCCATCAACAACAACACATAAGAATCGCCGTCAACAATAGCACATTAGAATCGCTCATCAACAACAGTAAATCAGAATCGCTCATCAACAACAGCACATTAGAATCGCCCATCAACAACAACACATTAGAATCGCCCTCAACAACAGCACATTAGAATCGCCATCAACAACAACACATTAGAATCGCCGTCAACAATAGCACATTAGAATCGCTCATCAACAACAGTAAATCAGAATCGCTCATCAACAACAGCACATTAGAATCGCCCATCAACAACAACACATTAGAATCGCCCTCAACAACAGCACATTAGAATCGCCATCAACAACAACAACACATTAGAATCGCCCTCAACAACAGCACATTAGAATCGCCATCAACAACAACACATTAGAATCGCCGTCAACAATAGCACATTAGAATCGCTCATCAACAACAGTAAATCAGAATCGCTCATCAACAACAGCACATTAGAATCGCCCATCAACAACAACACATTAGAATCGCCATCAACAACAGTACATCAGAATCGCCATCAACAACAACACATTAGAATCGCCCATCAACAGCAACACATCAGAATCGCCCATCAACAACAACACATTAGCATCGCCCTCAACAACAGTACATTAGAATCGCCATCAACAACAACAACACATTAGAATCGCCATCAACAACAGTACATCAGAATCGCCATCAACAACAACACATTAGAATCGCCCATCAACAACAACACATTAGAATCGCCCATCAACAACAGTAAATCAGAATCGCTCATCAACAACAGCACATTAGAATCGCTCATTAACAACAGTACATCAGAATCGCTCATCAGCAGTACATCAGAATCGCTTATCAACAACAGCACATTAGAATCGCCCATCAACAACAACACATTAGAATCGCCCTCAACAACAGTACATTAGAATCGCCATCAACAACAACAACACATTAGAATCGCCGTCAACAACAGCACATTAGAATCGCCATCAACAACAGTACATCAGAATCGCTCATGAGCAGCACATCAGAATCGCTCATGAGCAGTACATCAGAATCGCTCATCAGCAGTACATCAGAATCGCTTATCAACAACAGCACATTAGAATCGCCATCAACAACAGCACATTAGAATCGCCGTCAGCAACAGCACATTAGAATCGCCATCAACAACAGCAAATTAGAATCGCCATCAACAACAGCACATTAGAATCGCCATCAACAACAGTACATCGGAATTGCCCCTCAACAAGAGTACATCAGAATCGCTCATCAACAACAGCACATTAGAATCGCCATCAACAACAACAACACATTAGAATCGCCCTCAACAACAGCACATTAGAATCGCCATCAACAACAACACATTAGAATCGCCGTCAACAATAGCACATTAGAATCGCTCATCAACAACAGTAAATCAGAATCGCTCATCAACAACAGCACATTAGAATCGCCCATCAACAACAACACATTAGAATCGCCATCAACAACAGTACATCAGAATCGCCATCAACAACAACACATTAGAATCGCCCATCAACAACAACACATTAGAATCGCCCATCAACAACAACACATTAGAATCGCCCTCAACAACAGTACATTAGAATCGCCATCAACAACAACAACACATTAGAATCGCCATCAACAACAGTACATCAGAATCGCCATCAACAACAACACATTAGAATCGCCCATCAACAACAACACATTAGAATCGCCCATCAACAACAGTAAATCAGAATCGCTCATCAACAACAGCTTATTAGAATCGCCATCAACAACAGTACATCAGAATCGCTCATGAGCAGCACATCAGAATCGCTCATGAGCAGTACATCAGAATCGCTCATCAGCAGTACATCAGAATCGCTTATCAACAACAGCACATTAGAATCGCCATCAACAACAGCACATTAGAATCGCCCATCAGCAACAACACATTAGAATCGCCATCAACAACAGTACATCAGAATCGCCATCAACAACAACACATTAGAATCGCCCATCAACAACAACACATTAGAATCGCCCATCAACAACAACACATTAGCATCGCCCTCAACAACAGTACATTAGAATCGCCATCAACAACAACAACACATTAGAATCGCCATCAACAACAGTACATCAGAATCGCCATCAACAACAACACATTAGAATCGCCCATCAACAACAACACATTAGAATCGCCCATCAACAACAGTAAATCAGAATCGCTCATCAACAACAGCACATTAGAATCGCTCATTAACAACAGTACATCAGAATCGCTCATCAGCAGTACATCAGAATCGCTTATCAACAACAACAACACATTAGAATCGCCCATCAACAACAACACATTAGCATCGCCCTCAACAACAGTACATTAGAATCGCCATCAACAACAACAACACATTAGAATCGCCATCAACAACAGTACATCAGAATCGCCATCAACAACAACACATTAGAATCGCCCATCAACAACAACACATTAGAATCGCCCATCAACAACAGTAAATCAGAATCGCTCATCAACAACAGCACATTAGAATCGCTCATTAACAACAGTACATCAGAATCGCTCATCAGCAGTACATCAGAATCGCTTATCAACAACAGCACATTAGAATCGCCCATCAACAACAACACATTAGAATCGCCCTCAACAACAGTACATTAGAATCGCCATCAACAACAACAACACATTAGAATCGCCGTCAACAACAGCACATTAGAATCGCCATCAACAACAGTACATCAGAATCGCTCATGAGCAGCACATCAGAATCGCTCATGAGCAGTACATCAGAATCGCTCATCAGCAGTACATCAGAATCGCTTATCAACAACAGCACATTAGAATCGCCATCAACAACAGCACATTAGAATCGCCGTCAGCAACAGCACATTAGAATCGCCATCAACAACAGCAAATTAGAATCGCCATCAACAACAGCACATTAGAATCGCCATCAACAACAGTACATTAGAATCGCCATCAACAAGAGTACATCAGAATCGCTCATCAACAACAGCACATTAGAATCGCCATCAACAACAACAACACATTAGAATCGCCCTCAACAACAGCACATTAGAATCGCCATCAACAACAACACATTAGAATCGCCGTCAACAATAGCACATTAGAATCGCTCATCAACAACAGTAAATCAGAATCGCTCATCAACAACAGCACATTAGAATCGCCCATCAACAACAACACATTAGAATCGCCATCAACAACAGTACATCAGAATCGCCATCAACAACAACACATTAGAATCGCCCATCAACAGCAACACATTAGAATCGCCCATCAACAACAACACATTAGCATCGCCCTCAACAACAGTACATTAGAATCGCCATCAACAACAACAACACATTAGAATCGCCATCAACAACAGTACATCAGAATCGCCATCAACAACAACACATAAGAATCGCCGTCAACAATAGCACATTAGAATCGCTCATCAACAACAGTAAATCAGAATCGCTCATCAACAACAGCACATTAGAATCGCCCATCAACAACAACACATTAGAATCGCCCTCAACAACAGCACATTAGAATCGCCATCAACAACAACACATTAGAATCGCCGTCAACAATAGCACATTAGAATCGCTCATCAACAACAGTAAATCAGAATCGCTCATCAACAACAGCACATTAGAATCGCCCATCAACAACAACACATTAGAATCGCCCTCAACAACAGCACATTAGAATCGCCATCAACAACAACATCACATTAGAATCGCCCTCAACAACAGCACATTAGAATCGCCATCAACAACAACACATTAGAATCGCCGTCAACAATAGCACATTAGAATCGCTCATCAACAACAGTAAATCAGAATCGCTCATCAACAACAGCACATTAGAATCGCCCATCAACAACAACACATTAGAATCGCCATCAACAACAGTACATCAGAATCGCCATCAACAACAACACATTAGAATCGCCCATCAACAGCAACACATCAGAATCGCCCATCAACAACAACACATTAGCATCGCCCTCAACAACAGTACATTAGAATCGCCATCAACAACAACAACACATTAGAATCGCCATCAACAACAGTACATCAGAATCGCCATTAACAACAACACATTAGAATCGCCCATCAACAACAACACATTAGAATCGCCCATCAACAACAGTAAATCAGAATCGCTCATCAACAACAGCACATTAGAATCGCTCATTAACAACAGTACATCAGAATCGCTCATCAGCAGTACATCAGAATCGCTTATCAACAACAGCACATTAGAATCGCCCATCAACAACAACACATTAGAATCGCCCTCAACAACAGTACATTAGAATCGCCATCAACAACAACAACACATTAGAATCGCCGTCAACAACAGCACATTAGAATCGCCATCAACAACAGTACATCAGAATCGCTCATGAGCAGCACATCAGAATCGCTCATGAGCAGTACATCAGAATCGCTCATCAGCAGTACATCAGAATCGCTTATCAACAACAGCACATTAGAATCGCCATCAACAACAGCACATTAGAATCGCCGTCAGCAACAGCACATTAGAATCGCCATCAACAACAGCAAATTAGAATCGCCATCAACAACAGCACATTAGAATCGCCATCAACAACAGTACATCGGAATTGCCCCTCAACAAGAGTACATCAGAATCGCTCATCAACAACAGCACATTAGAATCGCCATCAACAACAACAACACATTAGAATCGCCCTCAACAACAGCACATTAGAATCGCCATCAACAACAACACATTAGAATCGCCGTCAACAATAGCACATTAGAATCGCTCATCAACAACAGTAAATCAGAATCGCTCATCAACAACAGCACATTAGAATCGCCCATCAACAACAACACATTAGAATCGCCATCAACAACAGTACATCAGAATCGCCATCAACAACAACACATTAGAATCGCCCATCAACAACAACACATTAGAATCGCCATCAACAACAACACATTAGAATCGCCCTCAACAACAGTACATTAGAATCGCCATCAACAACAACAACACATTAGAATCGCCATCAACAACAGTACATCAGAATCGCCATCAACAACAACACATTAGAATCGCCCATCAACAACAACACATTAGAATCGCCCATCAACAACAGTAAATCAGAATCGCTCATCAACAACAGCTTATTAGAATCGCCATCAACAACAGTACATCAGAATCGCTCATGAGCAGCACATCAGAATCGCTCATGAGCAGTACATCAGAATCGCTCATCAGCAGTACATCAGAATCGCTTATCAACAACAGCACATTAGAATCGCCATCAACAACAGCACATTAGAATCGCCCATCAGCAACAACACATTAGAATCGCCATCAACAACAGTACATCAGAATCGCCATCAACAACAACACATTAGAATCGCCCATCAACAACAACACATTAGAATCGCCCATCAACAACAACACATTAGCATCGCCCTCAACAACAGTACATTAGAATCGCCATCAACAACAACAACACATTAGAATCGCCATCAACAACAGTACATCAGAATCGCCATCAACAACAACACATTAGAATCGCCCATCAACAACAACACATTAGAATCGCCCATCAACAACAGTAAATCAGAATCGCTCATCAACAACAGCACATTAGAATCGCTCATTAACAACAGTACATCAGAATCGCTCATCAGCAGTACATCAGAATCGCTTATCAACAACAGCACATTAGAATCGCCCATCAACAACAACACATTAGAATCGCCCTCAACAACAGTACATTAGAATCGCCATCAACAACAACAACACATTAGAATCGCCGTCAACAACAGCACATTAGAATCGCCATCAACAACAGTACATCAGAATCGCTCATGAGCAGCACATCAGAATCGCTCATGAGCAGTACATCAGAATCGCTCATCAGCAGTACATCAGAATCGCTTATCAACAACAGCACATTAGAATCGCCATCAACAACAGCACATTAGAATCGCCGTCAGCAACAGCACATTAGAATCGCCATCAACAACAGCAAATTAGAATCGCCATCAACAACAGCACATTAGAATCGCCATCAACAACAGTACATCGGAATTGCCCCTCAACAAGAGTACATCAGAATCGCTCATCAACAACAGCACATTAGAATCGCCATCAACAACAACAACACATTAGAATCGCCCTCAACAACAGCACATTAGAATCGCCATCAACAACAACACATTAGAATCGCCGTCAACAATAGCACATTAGAATCGCTCATCAACAACAGTAAATCAGAATCGCTCATCAACAACAGCACATTAGAATCGCCCATCAACAACAACACATTAGAATCGCCATCAACAACAGTACATCAGAATCGCCATCAACAACAACACATTAGAATCGCCCATCAACAACAACACATTAGAATCGCCCATCAACAACAACACATTAGAATCGCCCTCAACAACAGTACATTAGAATCGCCATCAACAACAACAACACATTAGAATCGCCATCAACAACAGTACATCAGAATCGCCATCAACAACAACACATTAGAATCGCCCATCAACAACAACACATTAGAATCGCCCATCAACAACAGTAAATCAGAATCGCTCATCAACAACAGCACATTAGAATCGCCATCAACAACAGTACATCAGAATCGCTCATGAGCAGCACATCAGAATCGCTCATGAGCAGTACATCAGAATCGCTCATCAGCAGTACATCAGAATCGCTTATCAACAACAGCACATTAGAATCGCCATCAACAACAGCACATTAGAATCGCCGTCAGCAACAGCACATTAGAATCGCCATCAACAACAGCAAATTAGAATCGCCATCAACAACAACACATTAGAATCGCCCTCAACAACAGCACATTAGAATCGCCATCAACAACAACAACACATTAGAATCGCCGTCAACAACAGCACATTAGAATCGCCGTCAACAACAGCACATTAGAATCGCCATCAACAACAGTACATCAGAATCGCTCATGAGCAGCACATCAGAATCGCTCATTAACAACAGTACATCAGAATCGCTCAACAACAGTACATCAGAATCGCTCATGAGCAGCACATCAGAATCGCTCATCAACAACAGCACATTAGAATCGCCCATCAACAACAGTAAATCAGAATCGCTCATCAACAACAGCACATTAGAATCGCCATCAACAACAGTACATCAGAATCGCTCATGAGCAGCACATCAGAATCGCTCATTAACAACAGTACATCAGAATCGCTCATCAGCAGTACATCAGAATCGCTCATCAACAACAGCACATTAGAATCGCCCATCAACAACAGTAAATCAGAATCGCTCATCAACAACAGCACATTAGAATCGCCCATCAACAACAGTACATCAGAATCGCTCATCAGCAGCACATCAGAATCGCTAAGACTGTTGCTAACAGTACTGTTGTTGGTTGCTAACATACCCAAAAAGGGAATGGCCCATAGGCGGCCTCTTAAAATGCATGTCAACAGTGCTTAGAATTGCTTGACTCACGGAAGGCCCTCTAGCTCGCCAAGATTTGATTAGAATCCAGGCAGCACTGGTCGCACTTTTTAAAAAAATCCCACCCAGTTTTTCATTGCCGCTCCATTATCCGACTGAAAGCTTTTTAGTCTCTGTTTTTCCCTCTGGGAGTCGCTTCCCCGCGTCCTCAACAGCCCAATGCAAAGGATGAAAGTCATAAATATTACAGTAGTTGTACTGCGGGCGATAGATTTATGAATCGGCGGCCTCTGCTGCTCCTCATTTTTCGCTCCTCAGGACGAATTTCAAGTGGGCTCCATCTAGCAACTGCACTCATAGTTAAGGGGCGGAGCAGCTTAGCGACCCCTAGTTCGATTCCGATTCGAAATCTTCAGTTGGTGCGTCTGTGCATTGAAAATTGGTTCAGGACTCAGAGTGTACATGCCTGATGAGTAGAAAGTCGGAGTGTGAGCGTGTGCATGAGTGCGTGCTTGCATACAGTATTGGCGGCTTGTGTGCGCTCTTCAACAGGAGAGAATAGATGAGAGATCAAAGAAAGAAACAAAAGGAGATAGGATAGACCAGGCAAGAAGAGAGAAAAGAGAGAAGCGAGAGTAGAAGGGAGAGAGGAAAGATGAGAGAGCAGAGGAGAGATACGAGTACGAGAGAAGAGAGAAGAGAAGAGAAGAGAGATAAGAGGAGAAAAAGGGGAGAGTAGAGGGGGATAAGAGAGAAGAGAGAAGATAGGAGGGAGTAGAGACCAGATGAGAGAGAAGAGATGAAAGAGTAGGGAGAAGAGTAGGGAGGAGAGATGAAAGAGTAGGAAGAGAGTATAGATATGAGAGCAAATAAAGGAGAGATCAGAGATGATAGATAAGAGCAGAGAGGAGAGATTAGAGATGAGAGACCAAAGAGGAGAGAGGAGACATGAGAGAGTCTCAGTCTGAACAATGGCAGTGGAGAAATGGCATTTGAGAGGTTTTATAGAGGATTTGGAGAGGATTTGGAAGATGGAATTCGGGTCATCGGATTCAGCTGATGGATTTCATGGAAATGGAATTCTGGCGATGGAAGTTCCATCCCTCCTCCAACGGAGGAGTTGGCCTCGTCATTATTATCACTATGTCTCAAATAACCAGGGACACAAAAATATTCCATACGCTTCCTCGAAATTCCGAGGGCAGGTGCTGAAGTTTATGCGGCAGGATTTTGTTTATTGTCAAGGAGTTGACAACAGGCGCCTGAGCCGTGAGAGGCCCAGGATTTGCAACAGGCTTTGCCGGGCGCTGTCTGTCACAGGATCTGCACACGCGGGGATTTGCTCATCAGAGTTGTCATTCCAGGGTCCGAGGAAAAAGGGTAATATAACAAGTTGCGCATTTTGGGGGGAATTATAGGTATCAAGTTTTTTCAGTCAAGGAGACTTTAGTGCGTTTCGGTTTGCAGGTGCAGGCATAATGGATTGGGCGGTAGAGCGGATTGATGCCGACTCTTACGAGTATATAGCCTTTCGCTTTTCAAGCAGAAACGCGGCAGTTTTTCAGCGAATTTGCTGGAATAAAAAATTCACTTTTTGCGACCTTCGGGGGAGCTTGCATAAAACAACAACTAGCTAGTGCGGGTTCAATTAGCAATTGACTTTGCCAGCTCGCTCTTGGTTTCTGGACAAACAGCACTTCCTTCTTTGATAAAATATTCTGCAAAAAAACTATGTGCGCGCTATTTAAATACGCTGGATTCGTGGTTGCGAAATCCATTATCAATTATTTTGTCTCAGTCTGTTCGCTCCTCTCCGTTCTTTCTACCCATTCAACAGATGTCGTGCCACTGGTGCACCGTGCTGGGCTGGTTCCGGAAACAGTCGCTCCACTGGGCTGCCCCGCTGCCTCCGGCGACGCTCACCGGCCCGATGACCGCCCGGCCGAGGAGGCGGGCGCCGACCATGGCCATGCGGGTGCGGGCGCAGGCTACCACCATGAGGTAGGTCTCGCCGTCATCCTGAGCGCCCGGCGCCACTCGGAACCGGAACTCCTGGTTGATAGTAGACAGCTCGGCTGAGCTCGATAGCTTCAACGGCGGGCCTTTGCGCGACTTCTTTTTGCGCTCTTGGCGCATCAGGCTGACTCGGAATTGCACTGAGACTGTTGGCGATAGAGGCGGGGTGGGTTAATCGATGTTTTGTTAAACCTGTTGCTTAATATAATGGACATTTTTCTTAGAAATAAGCTTTCGAGGAATCGAATTTCTCTCGACCGAATCTTTCTATGGCAAAACTCCATTCAGCGCCATCCATGCGGTCTTGAGAGCACGCTAAATGCGACAAATATCCGTTCCTTACCGGCCTAGGAACCATGGACAGCTAAAAAACCTTCTGGACTTCCCATTTGCAAATGAACGAAGCGTGCATTTTGTCCGAGATGATCCGAGTCTCTTTAGCTAATGCTTTAAAATGCTAAAAAGCCAGCGAAATGTGGACCATTTGCAAGTGCAGAGGCTCCTACCTCGTCTGAGGATCTGAGATAAAAAACACACATCTGCCTAGTGCTCGTACTTCTTCCAGTCAGACAGTCAGTTACCTGACCTGTGTAGATGAAGTATGTTAGCTTTTTACCTGTGCCTGCTGACTGCTCACAATGAGCACAATGCCCGGATTTGGGACCGGCTCAACGAGAGCTCTCTCTCTCTCTCTCTGCCTCTCAATAAAAGTCATCACTAAGCCTGCATATTAGCCTGGGCAGGCCCTGGGATCGGGAAGGGACTCACCGTCAGTGTCTTTCACTCGGAGGTCGCGGCACTCGAGTAGGCCAACGGTGAGCAGGCGCTGCTTCTGGCTGTAGGCCAGCGAGGCGTGCAGGCGGCTGGGAGGCTGGCCCGGCCGGCTCTGCGGAGGCGGAGGGGGGAGGCGGTTGCGCGAAGCTGCATGTAAAGACAGAAAGAGCAGACTAAATGGCTGCCCATGCAGTCCAAGCCAGCTAAGGGGCTTTGGGTGTGGCCAAATATGGAGCCGAGCGAGACCCCATGGCTGCACTTCTAATAAACTATTTAGTCTGGGGCCAACTCAAAGTTAATGAGGAAGTGAGTAAACACGATACCAAGAGGGTTGTCGACAGTGCAATTTGATGGAGCATTGGGCTCGTTATCGTTTACTCTAGCGTCTATAGCAACCGACATCTTGATTAACTGCGCTATTGGAGTCAAGGTCATTAATCAGTTAGGCGATGCGATCTTATTAGCTAACTCGGTTCGAAGTCAGAGATCCATCAAAGTTTGCGCGCACTGTTTGTGAAAAAGTACAAACTGGACCTCTTCGAAGCGAGACTGGACTTCTTCTAAACAAGACTGGATCTCTTGTAAAACAAGACTTGACCTCTTCTAAAACAAGACTGGACCTCTTCTAAACAAGACTGGACCTCTTGTAAAACAGGACTGGACCTCTTCGAAGCGATACTGGACCTCTTCGAAGCGATACTGGACCTCTTCGAAGCGAAACTGGACCTCTTCTAAAACAAGACTGGACCTCTTCGAAGCGAGACTGGACCTCTTCTAAACAGGACTGGACCTCTTCGAAGCGATACTGGACCTCTTCGAAGCGATACTGGACCTCTTCGAAGCGAAACTGGACCTCTTCTAAACAGGACTGGACCTCTTCGAAGCGAGACTGGACCTCTTCTAAACAGGACTGGACCTCTTCGAAGCGAGACTGGGACGGCCCCAATAGCCTAACCTTAGTAGATATGCACCTTGTCAAAGAGCATCTCAGCGGAACTCTCCAAACGCATCAACTCACAGCCAACTCGCTCGGTGGAGTTTGCAGGTCGCGCCAGAACTCGTGACCGCCGGCGCCCAGCTTCAGAAGCGGAGCCGCCGGGATGCTGCACACGCCCAACAGCTGCGACTTGCCGCGGAAGCTGGTCGCCCGCTCCTTGACGCGAAAGACGAGCAACAGGTCGCGCGCCGCCTCCTCGCTGTCGCAGTGCAGCACAAAGCGACGCTCAAGAAATTTCGGATTGCAGGCGGCGCTCACAAGCTGGGTCCGGTGCTTACCGCCGTCCGGGCCGGCTCTGAATGACACGTAGAAGAAGCTCACGTTGCCAGGCAACCGGCTCATCAGGTGGCGCGCCTCCAGCACAGTCACGGCCAGCCGGCCGCCTGACTCCATCTCCAGCCGGACGCACAGCCGGCCAAGCGAGGTCTCGTGGCGAGCCGAGCCGCAGTCCGAGTCGGCGCTTTCGGCGCCACGGTACAGGTTGACGTCGATGCCGAACTCCTCCAGCAGCGAGGCTGTTGTGTCGGCGTCTCTGCTGGATGACCCGGACTGCGGTAGCTGCTGCTGGTCCTGCACGTCGCCCTGACTCCGGGCTCGCTGGCGTCGAAGATAGTCAACGGCGCCGCCAGCGCGGCTTCGGGACGGCTGGCCGCTTGACGGCTCCTCTACGGAGGTGCCGCTGCCGATTCGTCGGCCGCCTCGGGTGGTGAAGGTCCGGTAGCTGGCCGGCTGCTGCAGCGGCACGGCGATACCTCCGCGGGTCTCGTCGACCGTGCGGGCCGACATCCAAGCGAAGCAGCAGTTGCTGTCACGCCGACTGTCGCTGCTGCTGCTGCTGCCACCGCCGCCACTGCTGCAGCTGCTGTTGTCGCTGCTGAAGATGCTCCGGCGGAAGGTTTTGGCTTTTTGCTGCTTCCGCCTGCGCCACAGCCAGAAGCCGGCGGCGGTGGCAGCAGCCGCAGCGACGCAGACCGCTGCCACACCGGCCGCCAGAATGGCCGCCTCGGCTGCCTGCATGCTCTCTGACTTGCCTGCCTGTCTGTTGATGATGGAGTCTGTTGATGACTCAATCTTAAGATTCTTCAGTACGGGCGAACTGAAAGTTTTTACTCGGCTGATTTCGTCTGATGATATTTTTGGTTTTTCCTATTCGAGAGATTCCCGATTTTATAGACTGTCGCCCACCCCTGGCGCGAAATCCTCTTTGAGTCTCTGCTCCCACATCCCCGCTCCCCTGTTCCTTCTCTACTCGCTCGCCTTCCGTACGCTTGAGATTGGCCAATCCCGGTTCGACCCGAACAAAAATGATCTCCAAGCCTGCCCAGAATCCCGCGCCTCATCCTTCAACAGACATCCCTTGGCGCGTCTTACCTGTGAGGGGGGAGGGGTGGGTGGAGATGATAATCAGCAGGAGTAGCAATATTGAAAATAACTGGCAAAAATTTCGCGCCCGCTCTGATGCGTGTTTTTGTCGCTAAGTAGCGGCTGAGTGGGTAGAGAGGCAGGTAAGGGAGTTATTGGAAAATTTGTTTACTGCCTGCTGGCACCCGAAATTGCCGCCGCTCCAGTTGCCGCTTTCAGCGCCTGGGATTTAAAGAGACCGGCAAATTGAGCAATCTCGACTCGGGAAGGCGCGGGGGTGGAGACTTATCGCGAATAAGCGGCTGCTCTAGAGCCGCACCTGGCTCTTGTCTATTATTATTTCCCAGCTTGAGTATGGGAATCGCTGAGTGCCCGCTTAGCAGGTAGGGCCGGAGAAGGGGGGCGCTAAGCTCCGCGGGGTCCGGTTGCCCATCATCTCCCGGCTTTAATGAGCTGCGTTGCCTCGTCTTCAGCCTCGTCAGCAACGGTTCACTCTCGTGTAATAAAATATTGCATAAAGAATGCGTTTGACGGCTCAAATGAAGGACCTCGCCATCTGTCCGATTAGCTGCTATTCGAGACCTCGCGATTTTAATAAGCGGCTTTGCTAATCCAGCAGCAGCAATTCGAGCTGGGGCGGGGGGCGGTGCTTCGACGAACAGAGATTAAGAAACCTTCCTTAGCTTCCTTTCTGTTCCTTGCTATGTCTCTTAAAAGCATTGCGGTGTTGCTTTGGAAGCTAAAATTTGATTTATTTGCTATCTTTCAGGCGCCGCCGCCCGGGCTAGGAGGCCATTTTTGAGAGCGACACCTTGCATAATCAAATGGATTGCATGGAAAGGTGACAGGCGGAATAAAGGATTGGATTATAAAACAGGTGGCTAATTTAACTAATGGCACTCAGGTAGACTCTTCTCTTGGCTCACTAAATGCACTACGACTGTGGAATACTTTTGTACCTTAGTTTTTTTGTTTTTGTTTTTTGCGTCTTTAGCACAAAATGCTCTTTTTATGAGGGAATTTTGAGGGAAAGTTACATTTTTTCGAGGCCAATTTCCTGGGAAAACACTGTGGAGATAGGAAAAGTTTATTTTTTTCATAAACAAATCTATGATTGCATTTGATCTGGGGCAGTGAAGATAACCATTATTTTAATTTAACATGCACAAATGTTGCTCTGTTGTATTTTATATAGTTGGATTGTGAAAGATTCATTTTCCTATTATTTTCTTTTCATTTAATATGCTGAAGCCACGTACAGTTAGTTGTACATACTCTCAAGTGAAGTTTTCATTTTATTTCATCTTGAAACAAGTATATTTGTAATAAATTTGTTGCATGTGCAGGTACTCTAATGCAGATAAGAAAAGGTAGTCTGTGATAAAGTGCATGGCCAGTGAGCAATGTGGCTCTTTGTTGTGGTCTGATATACTGTACATGTAGCTAAAGTGGCCAGTGAGCAATGTGGCTCTTTGTTGTGGTCTGATACATGTAGCTTAAGTCGCCAGTGAGCAATGTGGCTCTTTGTTGTGGTCTGATACATGTAGCTTAAGTCGCCAGTGAGCAATGTGGCTCTTTGTTGTGGTCTGATACATGTAGCTTAAGTCGCCAGTGAGCAATGTGGCTCTTTGTTGTGGTCTGATACATGTAGCTTAAGTCGCCAGTGAGCAATGTGGCTCTTTGTTGTGGTCTGATACATGTAGCTTAAGTCGCCAGTGAGCAATGTGGCTCTTTGTTGTGGTCTGATATGGTACATGTAGCTTAAGTCGCCAGTGAGCAATGTGGCTCTTTGTTGTGGTCTGATATACTGTACATGTAGCTAAAGTGGCCAGTGAGCAATGTGGCTCTTTGTTGTGGTCTGATACATGTAGCTTAAGTCGCCAGTGAGCAATGTGGCTCTTTGTTGTGGTCTGATACATGTAGCTTAAGTCGCCAGTGAGCAATGTGGCTCTTTGTTGTGGTCTGATACATGTAGCTTAAGTCGCCAGTGAGCAATGTGGCTCTTTGTTGTGGTCTGATACATGTAGCTTAAGTCGCCAGTGAGCAATGTGGCTCTTTGTTGTGGTCTGATACATGTAGCTTAAGTCGCCAGTGGCGCAACGGGTGTCATGGATGTCGCAGCGATCGTGCGGCGCATGGAAGGATTCACTCGTCGTTGAGCTTCAGACTTTCTGTTGAGCAAACGACTGAAGAAGCATATTGGAGACGGAAACAAAAAGAGGGGAGGGGATCGAAGCACGTGAATTATGCAGACCAGAAGTGGAGCAGCAGAGGCAGTCAGATAGAAGCTTTATCCGAGACTCAACCGATCGTGACACACGAGACCCAGAGCCGAGGCGTGCATGGCTAAACGGCTTATGCATACCAATAGGCGCGAAAGGCTTCAGTAAAAATTTGCCCCAGACTCAAGCATCAGAGAGTACAGAATCCCTGCAAACACAGCAGCAGGCAAGCAGTTTTTTATCTAGCTCAGGCGCATCCCCCCAGGCATGCGCACGAATTCTATACACGAACTCGAGCATTCTGCACGGCATTAGTAGCTAAGGGGCAATTATACTGTGCGTATTATGTGCCAGAACACAATACCAATTCACAGCTGCTTTGCCTCCTTCATCATTGTCTATATCTCTAGTCTGCCGCCCACTCTCGCCGCTGTTGAGCATTCTGTACTATTTGATGTTAGTTGAACAAATTCGTGCAGAGTGAATTATAAATGTGCATTATTAATGAAATAATTCTCAAACTGAGTTGTTGCAGAGACTGCAAGCATCATTCCAGATCCCTTCTTTATTTGTTAAATATAAAAAATAGCCGCGATGCTGCATGGCCTTTAGGGTTATATTTATGAACATATATATTGAACTTCTACATATATTACAAACATATTGAACTTCTGTTTAACACGTAGAACAATTACTATACCATGAAGGGTTCATGTAAAATAGAAATTTCTCAAGCTATTGTTTTTTATCGATAACACCGGCAACCCACGGCTTTTAAATGGCTGTAAGTCGCAGTAAGAATGCTCTGGGCCCAGCTTAGGAAAATTTTCTGCCGAGCTTTTCACTGTATCTACCTACAGAAGAAAATACCGCTAAGAAAATGCACACCTTGTAGGAAACATTTCAGCAAGTAATTATCCTGTATCCCAGAGACAATTTGAGCGAACGGCTATTTGCAATCCCTCTGCAGCTGCTGCTCCGCGGCCGAACCAACATCTGACTCGTACACACGTATGTAGATGGGATTTCCTCAATGCTACGCTCGTAGATTGTATGATTGTATAGTTATGTTGCATCTTTGAAGAATGGTTAAAGCGTAGCGCACTGTATAGAATTATCGGGTCTCTACTCAGCAACAGCTAAACCCCCCCCCCCAACTCACGCTGTCACACGGCCCAAAAGTTTTGTATGCCATCGGTGACTCAGAAATGTGTGAAGGCTGCCGCCGCCAGACGCGAGCGCAAAGTGCGGCATGGGGGATTTGGTGAGGGGGTGGCGCAACTCAAAGTCTCCAGACATGAACCCCATCGAGCATGTCTGGGACTTTGTAAAGCGAAGAGTTCAGCAGGATGCCCCACAGAATGCTGAACAGTTGCGACTGGCGGTGCTGAATGCCTGGCAGCAGCTGCCCCAAGAGTTCATCAACCGGCTGGTGATCAGGATGCCACGACGAGTCACGGCACTTTTGCATGCTCGTGGTTCCTACACACGATACTGAGACTAGAATTAAAGACATTGCTTAACTTTTGTGCCCGTGTGACAGCGTGAGTTGGGGGGGGGGGGGGGTTAGCTGTTGCTGAGTATATAAGAATTTCCCGCAGCGATGTTTTCCCGCAGCGAGGTTTTCCCGAAGGGTTATTCCAGTCGGAATTTCAAGTCAGATCCAATCGGATTTGAAATCTAGTCTAGTCCAGTTCTAATCTAGTATAGTTTTTAATCGCACGCGAAGGTGTATTCAGCACGCCAGTGAAGTATGAGACAGACCAGGCCTAAGGGCTACGGTCTGCGATGCTTCACGCCTGCCCCTATATTCAGCAGGTCAAGGCTGGAGAGGGAGGTCTGCACCCGCTATTTGCCACTGGCAGCCGCAGACCCCCCCCTCACGCTGTTTCACAAGTCGACCCAGGGTACTCGTCCCCGCGTGTGTTCAAGGCAGACCCTAGGGCTGCTGGACAGACTGGGCTCCGACGCTGGCGACCCATCCAGTGGCTTCGGCCGAATTTGGGTATGCGGGTCTGGCTTGCCAGCCTGCAGGCCGTGGTACTGCTTAACGTACCCCCTAATGCCTAAGGTGTTTGACCGTGCCGATGGGCTGGAAGGCCGGGGGGTTGTCCGGTCGCTAGCGGTCCTTTTCTTTTTCTTCTTTCCTCTTTCTTTTGTGACTCAGCTCACTCCTTCCCGCTTTCAGCTATGGCGTCATCCGCCTCTTTAACCCCCGCTGAAGCCGGGGCCCCGGCAACTCCGGCCGGTGACTCTGGCACCAGCGCCGCCCCACCGGGGGCAGATGGGCTTGCCGCCGGCTCGGCTGGTGACATGCCCGCACGCGCAACCGGGCCCTCCGCTGAAGCCCGACGCACCCGCAACCAACGCCGCAACGAGCGGCGACGGCGACTACGGGGTACTGCGGGCCGGCCACCGGCGGAAGGGGAACCTAGGGAGGGCGAGGCTGCTGTTGGGCCGAAAGGAACCACAGCAACCCCTGCCCCCCAGGATACAACCCCCGCTGGTGAGCCACCCAGTATACCTGCTACAAGCGCGGCCGGGCCTTCGGGAACCGCCGCCACCAACTACGCCTCAAAGGTCAAGCTCCAACCGGCGGTCATCGTCTTCGGGGAAGAGCAGGACCTCACGGCCGACGAGCTCGACAGTGCCTGGCGCACCATCGATGCTGCGCTCATCGACCAGCTCCTGGCGGGCCGCCCTGTGAGCGTGGTCAAGTCTGCCAAGACCGACGGCTGCATCTTCATCTGGTGCAGCTCGGAGGAGAGCAGCCGCAATCTACGCGAGCTTCTGCCAAAGCTGAACTGGCCCAAGAAGCTCGGCAAGCTCGTCTTCGCCAGCGAGGGCGAACGACAGAAGACCCAGCGCTTTCGCGTCTGGATCCCGGCCGGCAGTGCCATTAAGTCCGGAGATCAGCTTAGGCAAATATTGCTAAAGCTGCACCCCGACCTTAAGGTCAACGGGCTCCTACACCACGCCACTTCCCGCAAGGAGAAGGGGGCTACGGTGATCCTAGGGCTCTCTGATGACTGGGCTAAGCGCTTGCCGCCTAAGTCCACAATTCATATTGGTCTGACTCAGCTGACCATCCTCCGTTGCGAGGAGCGGAAAGCTGATGAAGCCAAGAATGCCAAAGCTTCCGAAACCGGAACTGGGGCCCAGGCTCCTCCGGCAAAGAAGCCGAGGCAAACGGCCGATCCTATGCCCGGTAAGGCAGTTCGCGCTGCTGAAACCGGAAATCGCAATCGCAGACCCGCCAGGAGCACCCGGAGGTCCGGCCTGATCCAGCGCGCGCTGGACCAGGCCAAGAACCTTCGTGCGCATCGTGAGCGGGCCCGCGCTTCTCGCGCTCCACCCCAACAGCCAGAAGGCCAGACTCTAAGCGGGGAGGCTCCGACCGACTGGTTCGAGTCTGTGACTCACCAGGAGGCTGGCGCCACCCGCATCGACCTGACCGACGAGGCAGAGGGGACGGGCAGTGACAGCACCGAAGCACGCAGGAGAGGCGACGGTAACGTCCACGCTGGGCTCACGTCCGCGGAGGACTCCACAGCCACCCTAACTGCTGAGGACGCTGAAACTCCCATGGAGGTCTGCGGGTCACCCACCACTGAAAAGGAGGAGGATGACCTGCTCAACGATTCCCCAACTGCGTGATAATGATCAGCAACCAGGGAATCCATTGCCTGCAGATTAATCTGCAGCACTGCGTCGCAGCCTCGGTCAACCTTATGCGTTACGCCGAGCTCGACAAGCCGGGGCTCATCCTCGTCCAGGAACCCTGGACTCTCAGAGGTAAGCCTCAAAACGCCCCTGCTGGCTACAATTGTTTTTATACTTACCCTCGCGAGGCCAACCAGCCTCCCAGAGCTTGCATCTTTGCGAGCAAAACGCTCAGTGCGTGGCTCAGATCGGACCTGTCCAACAGGGACATCTGCGTCATCCAATCCGAGGACCTTCTTCCTGGGAAGACCACCCTCATTGCCTCGGTTTACCTACCAGGCGATGCTGCGGTCGTCCCCAGAGCCCTCGCTACGCTGGTAGAGCTCTGCTCTGCCAAAAACTACGAGCTCATGGTTGCCGGCGACATCAACGCCCACCACACTCACTGGGGCAGCACTGGCATTAATCAGAGAGGCGAAGACCTCCTAGCCTACGTTGCCTCTACGACCCTCGAGTTCTGCAACTCTGGGTCCACCCCTACCTTTGACAACGGACGGTGGTCGGAGGTGATCGACGCTACGCTCGCAACGCCCAGACTCTACCAGAGTATTGGGGCGTGGCGGGTGCTTCCAGTGTCCTCACTATCGGATCACAAGTTCATCTCCTTCAACCTAATGGCCGCGCGTAGCGCAACTCGTGTTATGTGGAGACGGAACGCCAGAAATACGGATTGGGAAACCTTCGGGCTCGCCCTGAAGGAATTCCATCGGTCTCCTGGCCAACCATCCACGATCACGTCGTGCCGAGAGGCGGATGAGTGCGCGACTGTTTTGACAGAGACGCTAACCGCCGCCTTTGAGGCGTCCTGCCCTTTAAAAGCCTATAAAGGGAAAAAATCGGCGCCGTGGTGGAATCCCGAGCTCGGCAACCTCCGTCGCAGGGCTAAGAGACTCCACCGCAGAGCAACTAAAACTAAGAGCCCTGCAGACCAAACCGCCTATCATGAAGCAATTCATGAGTTTAAAAGGCAGGTTAGGAATGCAAAGGCTCAAAAATGGCGACAATACTGTGAGGAGCTAGAGGGCTCACGCCCCACCTCCAGAGTTGTGAAAGCGCTCACGCTGGACAAAATGTCTAAGCTCTCCTCGGTCAAACGCACCGACGGTACGTCCACGGACAACCCAGGGGAAACGCTTGATGTAATGCTCACTGCGTTTTTCCCTAACGAGCCAGCTAACCAGACCACTCCGGATCACTCGGAGGGAGGTCACGCGCTGGCTGCATCTATCATCACGGAGGACCGCATTGTGAGAGCGGCAAATTCCTTCAAGCCTTTCAAAGCCCCAGGACCCGACGGCATTGTACCGGCCCTTCTAAGAGAGGCGGTTAAATGCCCAGGCTTCCTGCGCAAACTTTGCAGCCTTCTTCGGGCATGCATCACGCTTGGTTATGTCCCGCAGGCATGGACCGAGGCAAAGGTGATCTTTATCCCTAAGCCAGGCCGCCCGGACTACCATTCTATCAAATCCTTCAGACCGATCAGCTTGACCTCCTCCCTGGTCAAGCTGATGGAGAGACTGGTGCTTTGGCGCCTTCTCTCTGTTGAGCTGAAGAACAAACCTCTCAGCGAGAACCAGCACGCTTTTCGGGCGGGTCGCTCCACTGAAAGCGCGCTGCACGTCCTGGTCGATAAACTCGAGAAGGCCGTGCTTGGTAGTGGCTTTGCTCTGGGGATCTTCCTGGACATCATTGGCGCCTTCGATAACGTCCTCTTTGAGGCGTTCCGAAGAGCTCTTTGTGAGAGGCTAACGCACTCACATCTCACCAGATGGATCATGTACATGATCAGCCATCGCACGGCCACCGCCAGTCTGCTGGGCTACCAGAGGACGGTCCCCGTCTGCAAAGGTAGCCCGCAAGGTGGGGTGCTGTCTCCAGTTCTCTGGAATATGGTCATTGATGAGCTCCTCCGGGATGTTCGGCCTGACCCCATTCTGAAAGTTGGATATGCGGACGATGTCACCGCGGTGGCATCTGGTCCGTCCCCTGATACCCTCAGGGACCTTCTTCAGAACTTCATCTACGCTGCTGAGCAATGGGCGGACCGCTGTGGTTTAAGGCTCTCTGAGACTAAGACCGCAGCGATCATGTTCACCAGCAGGACCAAGTGGCAGATTCGGCCGCTCACGCTTTACGGAAGGGAAATCCCCTTCTGCAAGCAGACTAAATGTCTGGGTATTACCCTGGACCACAGGCTGAACTGGTCTCCCCACGTTCAAACAAAAGCCAAAAAGGCCTTCGCAGTCCTCGCGCAATTGCGCAGGGCCGTCGGCACCACCTGGGGGCTCACCCCCAAGCGCCTCTGGTGGATCTACACTGCAATGGTTAGGCCCGCTATCTCGTATGGCGGCCTGATCTGGGCTAGCGCCCTGCAGATAAAGACCTGTCTAGAGGCTCTCAGGAGAGCGCAAGGGCGCGCTTGTCGCACGATCATGAGCGCCCCTCCGTCTGCTCCTTACGATGGCCTCAACGCCTTCCTCAACATTCCTCCGCTGGACATCTTTGTCCGCAGGGAAGCGGCTAAGACTGCCCGCCGTCTAGCTGACGCTGGCATTCGAATCCAGCCCCATAGGGCCATGGCTAAGCGCAAGCTTCTGCCCCACGCTGACCTCTGCCTCAAGGACTTGAGAGACAGCGGCGGGCTCCACGTCCTATCTGACGGCGAACCCCGCACTCTCAACCTCTTTCAGCGCTACAAGGTCACCATCCCCTCTAGGGATGCTGCCAATGACCACTGGAATTTCCAGGAGGTCCATTGCTACACGGACGGATCCATCAAAGACGGTCGCGCCGGCTTTGGGGTCTGCATTATCATCAACGGCCGCGTAATTGCCACGCATGCCCAGCACACTGGTAGACTCTCCACAGTCTTCCAGAACGAAGTCCTTGCCATCAGCTCTTGCGCTGCAGAGCTAAACGCCAAGGTTACGAGAGGAAAGACTATTGTCATCCACTCCGACAGCCAAGCGGCCTTACAGGCCCTTTGCCACACCACAACGAACTCCCGGACAGTCGCCGACTGCGCCCGGCAGCTCAACCTCCTGGCCAGAAGCAATACTGTCAGGCTGAAGTGGATCCCAGGGCACGCAGGGTTTCCGGGGAACGAGCTGGCAGACACCCTCGCCAAGAGGGGCGGCTCTGGCTCTTTTTTCGGCCCTGCCCCCCTGGTCCCTATGCCCTTGACAGTCATCAATCGTCAGATCGACGACTGGGCTGACTCCCTCCACAGGGACAGATGGGCGGGCACCCAAAACTGCCGGCAATCTCGTGCCGCGGTTCCTTGCCCGTCTCACAGGCTCAGAAACATCCTTCTGAACCAGAATCGGAAGGATATTCGAGCCCTTGTCATGACCCTTACCGGCCATGGCTACCTCGCCAGGCACTGCTTCCTCCGAGGCGACCTCGAGAGCGAAATTTGCCCCTTTTGCGAGTGCGACAATGAAGATGCTCAGCACTTTGTCTGTCACTGCCCTTTCTTTAACAGAGACCGGCTACGCTACCTCGGGCCGAACCCGTCCATTGACGAGGTTTGCCAGCCCGACAGCATCCCACGGCTCATCCAGTTCCTTCGGGCGACTAGACGAGCCAGTTTCTTCCCAACGGAAGATCACGCTGCAGGACGGACCGGCGGACCACCCTGACCGGCCCCACGCCTCTGCCTGTCTGCGGGCCTTCAGGGGCTAGCGGAATGGGCGACCCTCGCCTCCCCGCTGTGTCTACGGACCACCCTGCAGCTAAGTCAAGCTAAGTCAAGTAAGTCATAGTTTTTAATCTAGTCTAGTCTAGTCTAGTCTAGTCTAGTCCAGCATTCTTTAGACTGGATTTGAGCGGCCATTATTTCACACTTTTGATTTGATTGGACGAGAGATGGGGTGGGTGGGTCACTTGGGGCAGAGGGGTTATGATGTACATTGATTACGCGTGGCAAGAAGATAATAGGCGAGTCCAAAAACCTAAATAAATTAATTTCATTAATAAAATCATAGAAGTATACCTGCTCTTGTCAATTGGAAACAATCTGCCGCTGCAGGAGTCGCGCGCTGAATGGTGCAATAATGACCGTTTTGACTTGGCATTGTGTCTGGGAAAAAGTTCTTACAATGAGCAGCTTGTCATGATCCACCTGTCTTCGTAATTCCTCGATACAAAGATCCATGCATGTACATTGTACATCGTACATGCACATGTAATTAAGCCAAGGCCTAGCTTGTACTCCCCCCTATGAAAGCCGAATGAAAGCCGCAACATGCCAATTCCGACGCTCTCCACAAGCTAGCTAGACATCTAGCTAACCATCTTGCGAATTGCAATTGACTTATCAACCGTGTGTGTGTCGGTCCTGGCTGCATTTTGCAGTAATTGCTGACTGTGCTGGTAATTGTCGCAATTTTGTGCCTCCGAATATAATTGACCGTCTTGAACAGTCTGGAAATTACGGACCGCTTTTAAGTAGCCCGCGTAATTGCAATCTGAATTTTCTTTTAATTTTACATGCGACAAGAAAATACTATGCATGCAGTATATGGAGAACGAGACAAAAAAGCATTACACAGGAACGATCAGTCCTGTAAGCTCAATCAATCGCATATAGAGAGACAAACCATTTTTAGTACTCTCGTATATTGATTTAGTTGTTCAATTTTCAATTGTGCCAGGTGCTTGATTGCCATGATCGTAATTGCGCTGCAAGAAATTGTCTAAACAAGCAGGCCGCTGCAATTGTAGCAGTTAATCGATCATGCAAATAGCCTGAGCAGAAGATTTTCTATGATGGCCTGCAGGCGAGCGTCGCCATATGGATTTTAAGGTGGGGGGGGGGGACAAAGCCAAGAATTATGCATGCACGGACTTTTTATTTAATTTTTGAAATACAGGTTTTTTATCCAGCCTAATATAATGAATAAATGTATTAAATATTACATTCGTTTTTATTATTTATATCATTACAAAACTTGACAGCTGCAGAAATTCTTAGCTGGTACCCTAATTAGTTCCTTGCCGCAAGTTTTCTCCGCTGGCAACTTTCTCAGCTGGCAAAGTTCGTAGTACATGTAGGACCCTGCACAATTGCATTCGAGGTGCCGTACTTGAGAGCGACCGGCCACCATCTCATTTATTGGAATTGGGCGTTAAATGTCAGAGACACCGTTTCATTTGAAGGAAAGCCATTTTACTTTTTGACTTGTTATGGTCACAGAGCCAGAAGCGCTATGTACATGTAGCTAGTAGTATATAGTAGCACCAGCAGCGGTAAGTACCGGGGCGCCAGCATCCTATGGGGTGTGACAGCTAGCACAGGATGCCATGGACCAAGGGGTGGCCAGCAACAGGAGAGCTGCTGTAAGAGGTTGCTTTACTTTTAAGATATTACTTTTGGCAAGCCCATAACTACATGTACATGTACGCCTAGATCTAGAGTACGTAATGATTAACATCGTGTTATTACTACGCATTAGCTTAATCTGATGTTAATTTATTACTGACTGAGATTAAATTTTCCACACAAAGTAGTTCCTGCATAACTTATGTCTGTGTGATTGCATGTGCACAAGTAAAATACAAAGGAAATTCTTTGATTAATACACATGTAAAGACAATTAAATATTAGTAATTATTAAATATTAAAAAATTATAAATATACAAATATAGATTTCAAAACTTTATCGAACAGAGCTGTGCGCCATAGTGCGGTAAATACGACTGAAATGCACCAAAAAATCCTTAAAATTTTTTGTAGGTTTTAAGTCGGTTGCATTGTAGCTAAGAGAATTAGAAAAGTCAAGCTATAGTTTCGTCACCTTTATACTCATGCAGCCGTAAATTCCTAAAATTGCGCCGCTTTGTTTCTTTTGAGTTTTCCTCAATCCAAAACGTAAATCTTAGCTGAAACAGAGTTTGACATAGTACAGTTTAATACTTAATACCTACTTCAATTAAGGAAGTGAGTTTAGTTTATTCTATTTTAATTTAAACTTGACCGACACTTCTTTCTTAGAAATATCGCCAGCACCATTACTTTGCAAAACACGTAGGCTGTAGCACGCTTCTGTTGTATTTAGGACTAAGGAGCTTAAGCCGAGCTACCGATTCATAATAAAAATTATATAATGGTGTATAGCACAGCCATTTTGACTGTGATTTTCCTCGAATTTAGGTCCAGGCCAATATCTAGATTAGACCTGGCTTATGTTATGTTATGTGTGAAGTGTGGCATTTTTTGGGGGTTTTATGACTGACATTTTCGTCTTCAACAAAAATTTTGATAGGCCTAGAGCCTTTTGCCTCCGGCACTTAATGCTTGCTGCAATTTTTTAAAAATTAAAGTCATTGTTTCAAATCACGTTTCAGCATTCAACTACAAAATCGCCTACCTACTTATCTATAACTAGGCCTATATTATTATATTAGACTTAGTTTTAGACTTAGAGTTAGACATAACATTAACAATAAAATAATAATATTAATGCTAAGGCAGGCTGCAGTGGCCTTTTTGCTATTTATTAAAGATTAGGGTTAGGGCCTAGCCTAGCTAGGTTGACAATATTTATCATTAGGCCTAGGATTATGCCTAGATAGCTATAGCTTAGGCCTACTGCTTATAGCTATATGCCTATAGCCCAAATTATAATTTTTGTTCAAAATCCTAAATGCATTCCCTATGCTATGTGTGCTAGGGTAGGCCTTAACAAAAACTTGTGCATTTGTGTATATCCATAGTTTGGATTGTGTATTAATGTATGCTGTATTTAATTCAAGAAAAAATGATAAGACCTCGTTTGTACACTAGGTTTGTGCACCAATACAAAAAAATTTGTCATTTGACACAATCTATCTGCTGTGTCATGTATGCCAAGATATACCTTGATATATACTAAAAATGCTAAGACCCTTGTTATATGCTAGGAAATCTTAGCATACATGTTGCTTTCCAAATTATAGGTATATATAGTTCTAACAAACTTGCGCAACTCTAAAAAGTTTATGTCATATGCACAGCTTATTTGTTTAAAAAACTTATATGATTTCATTTAAAAATATTAAATATTGTATTTGCTATAGTTAAACAAAGTTATCATTTATCATATATTTAAAATAATAAAACAATACCATGGTCATGGAGCGGAGCAATATATTGTCATTAATAATAAAAAATAATTAGGCCCTATGAAATTTATTTTTAGTTGTTTATTTTTAGGGTTAATTATATAGATTTGAGCTTTATATAAAACAAAAATAGATATGGCAGATGAAGAATTTAGCAAGCATAGCAGTGATGAAAGTTCTACTATAGCCCCATAGTCAGGATGATATACATTACACCGGAAATTTCTGGCATACAATTGAAAATTTTACTTTTTTGGCATACAATTAGGCATAAAAAAATGAGGCGAAATATATTTGGCGTACCTTTTGGCGTGACACCGTGGCGTAAATACGCCAAGCAGCGTACGCCAACTCTAACCTTCATGCCAAAGTTAATATTAACAATTGTTGGCATAATGCCATAACCTCAGAATCTTATTATAAAATCATAAAAACTGTAAAGCTAGTAAGCAAAGATGAAAGTTCATAACTATTCATGATTTATAAAAATTTAAAATTCTACACAAATTAATCGTGTTGATTTTCTAAAAAAAACTTAAACAATAAATTGATTTTTGTTGGCATTATCTGTAAGCTAATTTACTTTAAAGGAAAACCACACATTTGTTACATTTTTATTGTTAAAAAATGTGTAACACGCAAAAAAGGTCATTTATTGTTGCAAAGCCTAGAAAACCTGGCGTAAGTTCCTTGGACCTTGGCGTACGTTTCAGTATAAAGTGGCATAGATTTTTTTTAGGGGACTTTTTATTCCCTATCACAAGATAAGCAATGAAAAGTAAGTCTTGATTGTTGCTGCCATCAAGAGGTATGATAGTGCAATAGTACTAAGCACATTTTGCAATAGCTGGATATAAAGAGAAAAACTATATATTTTATTAGGCATTACTATGAAATAATGGGCCTGTTTGATTGGGTTCTCTGAAATCAGTGTTAATATCAATCATTTTTTGATATGCCATCTATTTGCAGATGTTATTTCAGTGAAGTTATTCGTGAAGAACTTGTACAAACACTGTGAAAAAGATTAATTGTGTGCCAAGATTCTCAAATTGGTTGCTCCATAGATCCTCCTTTTGGGCCATAGACAATGAAGAGCAAGTCTTCAATAGCTTGATTTTCCTACTTAGGATTAAATTGCTTGCTCCTAGGCTTAATTGGCTTGAAAAATGCTATATTTAAGTATTTAAATTATATAGGTTGTAAAAGCAGCATTACATAGTATAGTAGTAGTGGTATTAGTAGTATTATAGTATTATATAGTAGTATTATAGTATATATAGTATATATAGTATATAGTATACTTGTACTTTTATATTAAGATATAGTATATCTTAATATACTATATATATACTATATAGTATATATATAGTATATACTAGCAATGTTGTACCCCCCTTTGGTGCAGCCGTTAAGAAAGGGACAAAATTTTGTTACTTAAATGAATTAGAAAAATATGCTTTAAAAGCTATGAAAATTTAGTATCATACTAACATACAATCACCTTTTGAGTAAAAATATCATGGACAAAGATATTTGCTATGAATCTCTTTTTTTCTAAAACTAACAAAAGTACACAAGAAAAAAAACCTTCACAAAAAGTAGCAGCCATTTTCTAGATGGCAAGCCTCCCCCCCAGACAGCAAGCGTCCCCCCTGATAGCAAGCACCCCCCCCGATAGCAAACACCCCCCCCCAAAAGCAAGCATCCCCTCAGATAGCAAGCATCATCCGATAGCAAGCATCCCTGCAAAGAAATGCAAAGAAGAGTTTAGAGGAAAATATATAGTATGAAATAATTCTAGATTTGAAATGATGTAAATATATTGCATTTAAGAATTGTTGAATAAGAAAAACAATTTAATGATATTTTTATCTTTAAAAAATTCAACAGTTTTGGTTTTACTTGTTTCTAATCAAGCTTATTATTCTTTCTATAGATGTTGTATGTGTATTATAAAAGTTTGTTAAGATGATAGAACCCACAGTGTTTTAACAATATTAACAAAGACAATGTTAAATGGCTTTCTACCTTACTCTCTACCCCACCCTACTCGCATCAAGTGCAGCCTATTTTGGCAAAGGAATTTTTGGCAAAAGTGAATTTTTAGTTTGCATAAATGTTACATATTTTGGCAAAAGAAAGTGACCAGTTTGGTGAAAAAATAAGGCTATTTAATTATAACTTATATTTACAAGTAAAAAAACTTTGGTAATTGTAGCTTTAAAAAATTATTAATTGACTGCCTTGCACATATTTGTAGTTTATAAATTAAAAAACTCATAACTTAGCCAGTGGCTAAATGTTATCTACATGCAAATCACAATTGATAGATTAGGAATAATAGTGTGGTTTTTCAGCTTTTCAGTTGTTTAATCATACTTTAAAATCCCAATTTAATGGAATGGCACCTAATGAAACAACTTTTTTCTAATCAAACAGTAAAATTGCCACAGAATTAAACCATAGTACACTAAAAGTCTTTTTAAAGTTTGTCTTCTTTTTTGACTTTTTCTGAAACAACAAACTCTTCACTCTTTGCTAGAGCTTGAATCAATCTCAATAAATTGTTTGCCAAAATTGCCAATTTTAGACAAAATGGTTATTGCAAAATTTTTTTGCTATTATCAACTTTGGCCAAAAATTCCTTTGCCAAAGTGAGTTGAAACCTCTTAATCCCCACTTCTTTCCTAGCAAATGAATACGAGGGGCACCCAAAAAGTTTTAGCAATTAGTCAACTATTAAAAAACAGTAACTGCAAAGAACAACTGAACATGTTACAATCCTTCAATGTAGTCTCCCCCTCTCTCAATGCACTTTTGGTGCCGCCGAATCCATGCTTCAAATGCACCATGGTACTCAGAAGCAGGTATGGCCTTAAGCTCTGAATTGATGCACTTAGCCAGGTCTTGGCATTGGTGAAAATTCTGTCCTGCCAGCCATTTAGTCAGCTTGGTGAACACCCAGAAGTCGCAAGGAACCAAGTGAAGACTGTAGGGTGGGTGGCAGATGGTCTTGATGTTGTTGGCTGCCAGAAAGTTGGTTGTCAGGGCCGCTGTGTGACTGGATGCATTGTCATGGTGCAGGTGAACTTGCCCAGCTTGAAGCCATGAGGGCTGAGTTGCATGAAGTGACGCCATGAATTGTGGCAGAACCGTACTGAAGTAGAAGTTGGCATTCACATTCTGTCCATTAGGCACCATGATGATGGCCCAGGGCCCAGATGTGCTGATGAAGACAACAAAAATCTCCTTCTGGGACCGAAAGCTGGACTGCAGGACAGTCAGCCTCACGTCTCCAGAGCCCACCCAGGCCTTGTTCTGCATCTTCTGGGACACTTGAAAATAAAAAAACCATTTCTCATCACCTGTAACAACGTCAGAAAGCCTCTGGCTGCCTCCTGGACCAAAGTTGCGCAGGAGTTCCTGGCTGCACTGCACCCTCTCCCTTTTCTGCTCTTCTGTCAGGAGGTGGGGCACCCAGCTGGCGGTGACCTTGCGGAGGCCCAGGTGGCTATGCAGGATGGTGTGCGTACTGCCATTGGAAATACCGATAGTCTCGCTAATCACAGAGATGGTAATGTTTGGATCCTCGTCCACCAGAGCCCTGACAGCAGCGATGTTGGCTTCGGTCACAGCTGTGCTAGGTCGTCCAGATTGGGGGTCGTCGTTCAAGGAGGCCCGTCCAGCGTTGATGGACTCTATCTACCGGGTGACCGTGCGATAGGAAATGGCTTGGTCCCCGACTACCTGACCAGGTCTGCATGGATTTTGACCACGCTTTCTCCAAGTTGTGAGCACATGAAAATGTAGAATTGCTACTGGTCTGGTTGCATTGGCTCCATTTTCGGCAGAGTGTAAAACACCACCTTGCATTGGCCATGCACAAGTATAACACATTCGAGGGAAAAAAGTCATGCTCTGTGGTTGAAACCAATATATGTCTGCAATTTAGTAAAAAAAATTCAACGCTTTATGATATGTACTTTTGGAGATATTAGGTCAGTTGCCAAAACTTTTTGAATGCCCCTTGTAGTTTTAGAAGAAGAAAAGCTTCTTATTTACTCAGTAGACAAACTGTTAGTAGACAAATTAACTAGAAACCTAATGGGTCATAGGAAATTGCCAAAGCACTTAATCTGAGAAGAGTTGGCACCAGAGGAATGTGTTAAGGTAAGAGTTGAAAAAGTTTCTATGCTTTTCAATGCCTATGTTTTTTGGTGCCTAGTGTAAAAAGAAATACTGATTTTGTTTAACTGGCATGTTTCTTTAATTTCAAAAAGTGAGTTGGTTTTTTGCATACATATATTAAAGCCTTTTTATATTTCTTAAAAAAAAATAATTTCAATGAAAAATTGACCTAAAAGTGATACAATTGAAAAATATAAGTTTCTTTATAAATAAATTGTCTGTATTTTAAAATGAGTTTAAATTGGTAGAAAATTTGTTTTAAATAAATTTAAGATCTAATAGAATATAAAAGTGTATTTAAAGCATTTTCATATTTTTATTATATCTAGCAATATGATATGTGCAATGGTAAAATGAAAATAGCTAAAATGAACTATTTATACTATTTAGGAATATTGATAATAAAGTATGGCTTAGTTTAATATTAAATGTTTAATAATTTTTTAAAAGCAAGGGCTATATGCATTCTAGTGCACTTTAAGTGGGAGTTATACAACTAGCAAAGGCATTATTTCTAATTCTGCTTACTTCCTAAGCAGGCACATAAGCACATAGATATATAATGATATGCATAGATATAAACTGATAAGAGTACAGTTGGGTTCATAGAAATATGTCAAAATTCTGCGGACTCAGTTGCTGGTGGGAAACCAATTGTGGCCCCTATCGACTCCAGGGAATTCTCTGTCCTATATGTTACATTTATCTTTGAGAAAGTTGGTTTGTATAACTAAACCAACAGAGCAAGAAATTAACCTTGCTTTTGACTAAAAAATGCAATGCAAGAAAAGATGGAGAGGGGCAATAATTAAAAGCTGACAAAATCCGTGTGGCAGCACATGATGACTGCATGGCAAAAAGCCAAAGAAAGGTCCTTCAAACCAAATGGGACTTTAGAGCATGCAGTGAGGGTTCCTAAAGAGAAGGGAAGGTGGCCTCAATGAGTGGGAAGGAATGTTAAAGGCTCCACAGTATGACCCCCACCCCAATATAGACAATTTTGCTTTTTTAGGAAGCCTTTACTCAGCTTGCATTTTGTACTCATAACTGTACATAGTGGGAGTATTAGATCCATATCTATCTCAAACCCTAATAAGGGTCATGATGTGCTAAAGGAGCAAAGTCTAGCTGGTCAAAGTCAAACTCTATCTTCTGTTCTACATTTTGAGCAGCCCCATGG
>NIVC01000462.1:0-44585 GCA_002269645.1 Macrostomum lignano
CCCTCTGCTGCGCGCCCGCGAAAGCACAACAGCGGCGCGGCAGCGACAGCGGTTGCAGCTGCGGCTGCTCCCTCCACGAAGCCGAAAAACAGCAATAAGGCTGGCGGCGGCCGCGCCGCGCAGTTGGCGGCCGCAAAAGCCCGGGCAGTGCGGCTGGCCCGTTGGCCCGGGTTCGCCTCCGGCGGGTCACCGCCCTGCTGGAAGTGGAGCCCGACCGCGCCTGCAGCTGCGCGTCAAAGCCGCCGCATTCCAGCGCTACCTGGACGAGCGGTTGGCCCGCGACGACCTGCCGGATCAGGAGGACGCGGCCAGCTGCGAAGGCAGCGGCGCCGGCGCCAGCAGCGGCCGCTCCGTCCGCCGTTCTGCCCGACGTCGGGCGCGGCCGACCTACTTCAGCTACGTGGACAGCTCGGAGGAGGACAACGATGACAACAAAGACAGCGACTTCGAGCTGCACAGGTCCGGCCTTGGCGAGGGCGGCGAGGCTATCGACTCCAGTGATAAGTGAGCCCCACCTGTTGATTCCGGCTCTCTTAGAGTGGGTCGCTTTCACCAGCTCAAAACTCCGCATCGTATTCATAGAAACGTCTTGTCGGTCACATTCAGCAGCTCGAAAACCAAAGCAATCGTAACTCGCACCTAGAGAGGGCAGTTAAAAAAGCAAATAATAGAAACAGCAAACTTTCCAGTCCACACTTCCAGAAATGGTGAAGAGATTAATGGTGAGCTTGTGAAGTTGCGAGCTTGTGAAATGCTCCCCTTAGAGTTCGAATCTGGGATTGAGCCCCGCCTGCCGGTTCCTGCATGCACTTTTTCGATGGGCCTGGGCTTTGTCTTCTAGTGCAGTACACGCCCGTGAGGACCAGTTAACCCCAAGATAGAGAGACTTAATGATTGCTTGTCTATTCATTGCTCTGCGGCAGCAGCTAAGTCCTTGCTACCTGTGCGATGACAAGCACGAAGCACCTGATTCTCCTTGACTCGCCGTTCTAGGAAGCGTAACCGCTCGTCTTCAAAGCTGCCGGCCTTCAGCCGAAGCCGCCAGGCGGGCAGGTGTCAGTGGCCGACCTGCAAGGATCCGTGTTCCCCTGCCTGCGCTCCGCCTCCATGCTGGAGGCCTTCAACTACTGCGCCCAGCACGGCCTGGTCATGCAGCTGCACAGCAGGCAGCCGCCCGCCATGACTGACGAAGACGTTATTGACCTGCTGCTCAGGACTTACCAGTACCAGTGAGCTCTCAGTGTAACCAGCTGACAGACCCTATTCATGGGCGTCTCACACATATCTCATTATAGCTCACCGTGGACGCAGCCCATCCTCAATGTGGCAGCCCCCCCCCACCCCCAATATAAGACCACAGCCCAGTCCCCCAATATCAGACCACAGCCCAATTTCCACAATATCAAGCCGCAGCCCAGTCCCCCCATATCAGACCACAGCCCAGTTCCCCCAATATCAGGTCGCAGCCCTGCCTCCCCCCCCCAATATCAGGCCGCAGCCCAGTCTTCCCCCCCCCCAATATCAGGCCGCAGCCCAATCCCCCCCCCAATATCAGGTCGCAGCCCAGTCCCCCCCCCCAATATCAGGTCGCAGCCCAGTCGTCGTCCCCCGATATCAGGCCGCAGCCCAGTCCCCCCCCCACCCCCAATATCAGGCCGCAGCCCAGTCGTCGTCCCCAATATCAGGCCGCAGCCCAGTCCCCCCAATATCAGGCCGCAGCCCCCCCCCCCAAAATCAGGCCGCAGCCCAGCCCCCCCCCCAATAACAGGCCGCAGCCCAGTCCCCCACCCCAATATCAGGCCGCAGCCCTATCCCCCCAATATCAGGCCGCAGCCCTGTCCCCCCAATATCAGGCCGCAGCCCTGTCCCCCCATTATCAGGCCGCAGCCGTCTCTAAGCGCACCTTCCCCCACAGATCCTGGCTGGACTCGCTGGGCATCGCTGACGCCAGTATCGCCCTAAGCGTGGAGTCCAGCCTCCTCACGGAGATGGAGAAGCTGTACCATAGCCCTAAGTACGCCCCCACTGGCCACCTGCCGAGCAATTTCTTCGCCTGCGGCCTCTGCCCGCAGCCAAACAACGTGTTCGAGTACTTCTGCGACTGGGAGCAGCACTTGTTTCGGGAGCACCGGGCAATCAGGTGAGCCGCTTGACTTCACACTATTGACATGCGATACATTAGCCTAGCAACGGTCTGTTTACATTAGGTACCGTCACGCCCCGTCACTTGCCAGGCACTGCATGTGCGTCTTGTGCGACTTCACCTGCGACCGCTTTCTGGGCATGCTGAACCACCTGTACCTGTTCCACCCCGACAGCCCGCGAGGCTGCGGGCAGCCGGCCAGTACTGCCTCGTGCCGCAGTCTTTCTGGCGGCCTGAGCAGTGCTGCTTCCTCTGTCCCACTGCGGCTTTGAGGCTGAGCGCGGCCTCGGAATCCGGCATCACCTGAAAGACTGCGGTCCCGTGTTCGCCATCAAACAGTGCATGCTGTGCAACTTCAGCGTTGATAACGTCAAGACTTTCCTGGGCCACTTGCAGACGTCGCATGGGACCGCACCGAGGCGCCAGCAGCTGCAGCCGAGGCGGCACGAGACCCTCTCTGCCGTGGAGATTGCCAGGTTCGGGCTCGGGCGGGCCAGTGGGTCAGGACGGGCAATGGGTCAAGCAGAGGTTTTCTGTCGGAATGGGTCAAGCAGAGGTATTCTGTCTGGGGATGGGTCAAGCAGAGGTATTCTGTCTGGGGATGGGTCAAGCAGAGGTGCTCTGTCTCTGGATGGGTCAAGCACAGATGCTCTGTCTCTGGATGGGTCAAGCACAGATGCTCTGTCTCTGGATGGGTCAAGCAGAGGTGCTCTGTCTCTGGATGGCTCAAGCAGAGGTGCTCTCTCTGGGGATGGGTCAAGCAGAGGTGCTCTCTCTGGGGATGGGTCAAGCAGAGGTGCTCTCTCTGGGGATGGGTCAAGCAGAGGTGCTCTCTCTGGGGATGGGTCAAGCAGAGGTGCTCTCTCTGGGGATGGGTCAAGCAGAGGTGCTCTCTCTGGGATGGGTCAAGCAGAGGTGCTCTCTCTGGGGATGGGTCAAGCAGAGGTGCTCTCTCTGGGGATGGGTCAAGCAGAGGTGCTCTCTCTGGGGATGGGTCAAGCAGAGGTGCTCTCTCTGGGGATGGGTCAAGCAGAGGTGCTCTCTCTGGGGATGGGTCAAGCAGAGGTGCTCTCTCTGGGGATGGGTCAAGCAGAGGTGCTCTGTCTCTGGATGGGTCAAGCAGAGGTGATCTCTCTGGGGGTGGGTCAAGTTGAGGTGTTCTGTCTGGGAAAGGGTCAAAGACTATTTCGGAATTCAATACGCACCTGGCCAGCAGTCCACAGATTCTGCCAAATACAACTGAACAACCCGGATTGAACCACGCAGATCCAAGGACAGCGAGTTCATCTTCGTCGGTCTGCAAGGTGCGGTCGCCCTACCTGAGCCTAATTGAGGCCCACCTGCAGACTCACCGCTTCCAGCTGCTGGTGAAGTGCGCCGCCTGCAGCCAGCTGGTTGAGCGCGACTGGCACATCATCAACCGGCACTACCAGGCCGAGCACCCAGGCGCCGCCCCGGAGGACCACGCCTACATTGAGACCCTAGTCACGTGATCCTGCACTCTACGGGCAACTACATTTGCCCCTACTGCGACTTCGTCAACTCCAGCGTGTGCGAGTTCAACGCCCACGCCTGCCCAAAGCTGCGCCGCCTCGTGCCCGCGCCGACCGAGGAAACCAAGTGCACCGTGTGCGGGGTCGGTTTCAGCACCACCATCACCCAGGTGAGTTCTTGTGTGTCTTGCCTGCCTGCCAGAGTCAGAGAGCCGACAGGCATTCTTTATGAGGCTGGGAAAAAGCCGAGGAGCAGGGGCAGCAGGGTGACAATGGCTGGGGCAGCAGGGTGACAATGGCAGGGGCAGCAGGGTGACAATGGCAGGGGCAGCCGGGTGGCAATGGCAGGGGCAGCCGGGTGGCAATGGCAGGGGCAGCAGGGTGGCAATGGCTGGGGCAGCCGTGGCAATGGCAGGGGCAGCAGGGTGGCAATGGCAGGGGCAGCAGGGTGGCAATGGCAGGGGCAGCAGGGTGGAAATGGCTGGGGCAGCCGGGTGACAATGGCTGGGGCAGCCGGGTGGCAATGGCTGGGGCAGCCGGGTGGCAATGGCTGGGGCAGCCGGGTGGCAATGGCTGGGGCAGCCGGGTGGCAATGGCAGGGGCAGCAGGGTGGGGGAATAGGTGGTTCGATTTAAAAGGGCAGCCGCAGTACTGATATTCCCACTTTCAAGCTGCCCGACCCTGCCGCCCCACAGGAGGCCATTCACTCGCACCTAGTGAACTTTCACCGCGTCTGCCCGGTGTGCGCCCGCGTGGAGAACACGGAGCCCGGCGACCCGCGCGACCCCGGCCGCAACTGCGGCTACTGCGAGCAGCTGCTCCACCTGGCCAAGAATGTCAGCGACGCGTCCGCCTGCTACTCGGACAAGGAGGTGGCCGCCTTCATGCAGGCCAAGCACCACTCCCTGCAGCTCGTGCCCACCCAGCATCTGCACCTGCCCAATGGCGCCATGCAGAGGCAGGCCTCCACCGATCTGTTCCGCCCCTCCCGCTGCAACTGGCAGTGCCGCCTCTGCGACACCTCGTTTCCCGACATCGACTCCTTCTCCAAGCTGTTCGCCCTGTCCAACCACCTGCTGAAGAAGCACCGCCTGGTGCCCCTGTTCGCCTGCCCCAAGTGCTGCCACCGCTTCTCCTCCGAGGTGCTCACCACCACCCACATCCAGCGCAGCCACCCGGGCAAGCATGTGGTCCCGGTATTCCTGGTTGAGGAGTCCAACTTCTTCCGGCCCGTCAGCGTCACCACGGTGTTCGCCTCCGACGGCAGCGTGGTGGACGTGTGCCGACCGCCCAACCTGGGCCAGACCCTGCACAACCGGTACAAGACGCAGCAGGTGAGAGTGCAGCTCCGGTTTCCTCATAAAGACTTACTGTGATTAGGAAGGCCGGTCATTCCGTTAGCTTTCCGCCCCACCCCTCTCCTTCGGCAGGACCCCGCTGCCGCCAGCGGCCTGTCGTCCACACCCAGCAGCAGCGGCAGCGCCGGCCGCCTGCGGGAAATCGCTGCCCGGCCCTCTGCGCCAGTCCGAACTGACAGCCAGGAGTTGCGCTACCATTGCGCCAAGTGCCGGCGCAAGACCTACTCGGTGTTCAACGTGGAGTACCACGTGAAGGACAGCCACCCAGAGGCGCTGGCCTACCGCTGCCCCATCGCTGGATGCGGCCGCCGCTTCACAGACAGTGAGTATCGCCGACACCTGGACTTCTCCTACGGTGTGCACTCCCAGAGGGAGCTCGAGGCCGCCTCCGCCGCCCACTTGGCCGATGCGAACCGGAAACGCTTCGTCTGCGGCATCTGCTGGCAGTTCACCGGCGACTCCGTGCTGGTTGTGCTGCTGCACAGCGAGGCCCTGCACCAGCAGCGATTCGCCCACGTCCGCTGTCCTGTCTGCGAGTTCCTCATCTGCGCCGGCTGCTCATCGCTGCAAGCTCACCTGCATAGCGAGCACCCCACTCTGCTACCGCTGGTGAGTTTGGGGTTGCAGTGGCTGGTGGCCTGGATCAGAGCCTTGATTAGAGGGCATTGATTGGAATTGCTAGTGGCCTGGATCGGAGCCTTGATTAGAGGGCGTTGATAGGAATTGCTAGTGCCCTGGATCGGAGGGCATTGATAGGAATTGCTAGTGGCCTGGATCGGAGGGCGTTGATAGGAATTGCTAGTGGCCTAGATCGGAGGGCGTGATAGGAATTGCTAGTGGCCTGGATCGGAGGGCGTGGATAGGAATTGCTAGTGGCCTGGATCGGAGCCTTGATTAGAGGGCGTGGATAGGAATTGCTAGTGACCTGGATCGGAGCCTTGATTAGAGGGCGTGGATAGGAATTGCTAGTGGCCTGGATCGGAGCCTTGATTAGAGGGCGTGGATAGGAATTGCTAGTGGCCTGGATCGGAGCCTTGATTAGAGGGCGTGGATAGGAATTGCTAGTGGCCTGGATCGAAGCCTTGATTAGAGGGCGTGGATAGGAATTGCTAGTGGCCTGGATCGGAGCCTTGATTAGAGGGCGTGGATAGGAATTGCTAGTGGCCTGGATCGGAGCCTTGATTAGAGGGCGTGGATAGGAATTGCTAGTGGCCTGGATCGGAGCCTTGATTAGAGGGCGTGGATAGGAATTGCTAGTGGCCTGGATCGAAGCCTTGATTAGAGGGCGTGGATAGGAATTGCTAGTGGCCTGGATCGGAGCCTTGATTAGAGGGCGTGGATAGGAATTGCTAGTGGCCTGGATCGGAGCCTTGATTAGAGGGCGTGGATAGGAATTGCTAGTTGAATTGGAGAGTCTGGATTGCAGTAGTTCCGCAACGTTGCCCGCAGGTGAAAGACGGCTCGGTACCGCTCGCGCTGGAGCAGGAGGGCGGCCAGCTGGCGGTGCCGATCCGCCTGCCGAACCGGCCGAACAGCCCGGCTGAAGCGGTCGGCTCGTTCAGCTGCAAGCTGTGCGGCGTGTCTGTGGAGTCGGCGATGACCGTGGCGCAGCACTGGGCCGCCGAGCACCCGCAGGCAAAGCCGCCATTCGGCTGCCCGGTCTGCCCCCGCACCTGGTTTGTTCTGCGCGAGCAGGCCGAGGCCCACCTAAAGGAGGCGCACTCCACCGATGCGAGCGTGGCTGCCGCAGCCGTCGACTGCGGCCAAGCTGTCTGCGACGCCCCCGGCTGCAATTTCAGCAAAGTCTGCCAGCTGGAAGAGGCGGTCGGCCATCTGCTGCGCTGTCACTCGGCGGCAGGGGCCGACCAGCTCACCCTGGCCTGCCCGCTGTGCTCGCACATGCGCATGTCCTCGCTTGACCTGGCCAAGGCGCATCGGCGCATCGACCATGCCGGCGTGCCGCCCGACCTGATGCCGATGCCCCGGCTTAGCGGCCGGACCGCCAAGCTGATGCGCATTGAGGTGAGTGATTGCTCTGGCTGTGCTGCTTGCCGGCCTATCCTGACAGCTAATCACTTTTTGCCTTTGCTTCCCGCAGCCGGTGCCGCAGGCCGCTTCCGTTTCAGCAGCCGCCACTTCCGAGGCGGCTGCTTCTATCGCGCCCGCATCCGCTGCCGCAACTGCCGCGGCACCCGCTCGACAGGCATCGCCGCCGCTGCCGGAGGGCGGCGGGTCTCACCAAGAGCCGCCTGCCCCGGCGTCTGAGGAGCCGCAGCCGCCCGAGCTGCAACCGCAGGTGACTTCGGTGAGAACTGAGCCGACGCCAACGCCAACGCCGACGCCAACGACGGAGCCGCAGGAGCCGCGCAGCGAGGCGGAGATGCAGAGAGAGATCGAGTCGCGAGGTCTGATCTTCGTGCCATCGTGCGACGTCCGCCTGATGGAGCCGCTCTACCCCGGCTGCGACCCCTTGAACCCGACGTCGGCCGACCTCGCCGAGGCCTTCCGCGTGCTTCGCGTCTTGCCGCCCTCGGCACCCGCAACTGCCGGGGCGACCACCAACTTTGTGACTACGGCGGCCGGGCGTCAGGCGGGTGCTGCGGCGACCGCCCAGCTATTCGCCCTGCCGCAGGGTGGCGGCCGCGGCATCCCAGGCGGGGCGGAGCAGTCGGGCACGATGCCCTACCCGCCGGGCTACTTCGCGCAAGGAGGCGGGGGCGTCAGACGACAGCGATAAACTTCTTTTGAGTCTGTGCTCATGTTGTCCCAAACAGAATCAGCTGACAAGGTATTATCTATTAGTTTATAAACTGAAGTACTTTTCTTCTATGCTCTTCTAACTTAAATACTGTTTACATTTTAGTGTCTCTTCGATTGCTTTCTGCAGCTTCATATTTCTCTATAAAATGGATCGTAACCGTTTATAGTTCAAAAACTGCATCCCATTCTGAACTTACTTATGTCCTTAATTTTCCACTTTGTGAATAACATTGTGACTTTTTCGGCTTAGTTCGCACCAAGTAAGCGCGCAATTCTGTCTAACGTGTTTTTGAATTGTCTTATTATGCAACCATTGTGCTGTAATTTGCTTTTATTTACAATACAGTTACTATCATCTGAATGTTTCTGTGAAATCCACTGATGAACTGTGAATATTTCTTCTTTGTTGTTACTCAATTTTATTTGTTTTATTTCTGCTGTGAAGCAAAGTCTGATCGTTAATTTGCATTTTCGATATGGAGGCCACAAAAGTAGTTGAAGCTTACATAAATACTGCAGCAACCATAAGTATTTTAGGTGTTCGGCCTGTAACTACACAACTCTTTCCTGCTCGACTCTAACTTCAATTGAGGAGCAGCGAAAAAGTTCATGCAGCAAAAATGTTAATACCAGTTTTTTAAGCCTCTGGTAGCTTCCGTTTAAATTGGTTTATTAAGCGTAGTTCTTGTTCGATGTCTATTATAAATTCTCAATACGGCAATAATCGATGGCATTAAAAGTAAATAGCTCTAAACGTCTAAATATGTCTAAATTGAAAATATTCGACGCATTAACCAAAATAGGTTGTCAGGAATCCGATATATTTCGGCGACATACCGAGTAAGATAGCCATCATCAGTCCACAATAATTGTAGAAAAAGAGTATCAAAAGCTTTTTAATGTTAAGAAAACCCAAGGAAAGAAAAAACGAGGGAGAGAATCATTACAAATTTGTTTACAAAGCGTACGTCACGTGGGCATTAACTTTTCGTGCAATATGTAATGTACTTTTAAACGATAGATACATAGAGAGCGAGAGAGAGAATCATTAAGATTCGTTTAAAATGGAAAATTTCGCTAATGTCGCCGAAATGGAAGTGTTTACCACACTTTTTACTTCGTTATCAGCATCTATATTTTAAAACAAATTCTAGCTTGGCCTTTGGGACTTAAAGTTGTCTTTACTAAATAAACTATCTTTACTTATTTATCTATCTCCTTTCTTTTTTCTTTGTAAGAACTTTGTAATATATAATAAGAACAAATCTAAGAAGCAGTTCTATTATCGCGGTCGATTTAAACTGTATTTACTCCGACTACCGACGGTCGCGTATCCCTAGCTTTTCAATAAGAAAAATTCGAAATTCATACACGTCGAGTCATAACCCACCCCCTACAACAAATCCCAAATGGATCCTAGGAATGATCGGGTTTTGATTGATTGACAGAAGTCACTCTGTTTTGCTGATCAGTGGGTTCTTTAAAAATGAAGAGAGACAGCCACTGCGAGGAAAGCTTACAGCTGGCTGCTCAGAGTGATGTATGGTTAAATTGTCATAAAACTGGTTCAGCCTTGAAAAAGAAGCTAAGTTAAGCAATAGAAGTTCATATTGCAACTAGGCAACTGGCCCATGGCTCGTTCATCGAAAATGATTCATTTTAAAATGTGTTATTCACTAAAATTTATTTATAAAACTTAATATTTTTTACTTCATTATTAGGTTTATAGGTACTATACTATTTTAAATTTGTATTCTAGATTTTAATTGCCATAACAACTTTTGAGCCTTTTTTCTTGTTCTATAAACCTAATAATCTAATAAATTCTTTTTTCAAAGTATATAATATAGGCTTATACAAAGGGTACCTGTCCATTTCAGCGACAAACCATTTTGGCAACACCCATTTTGGCGACAGGTCAATTCGGTAACAACCATTTTGGCCACAAATATGATAGAAAAATTACAAGTATCCATGGTACAGTGAACAGTGAACCCCCAGCTGACATGACCCCCCCCCCATTCGGGAAACGAGGCCAGCAGTACGTGCAAGGCAGGAAGCCTTTCTTCCACCTCTGGGTGGAGTACAAAGCTGGCACCATAACTCTTGAGGCATTGCTGCTTGCATGCAATGGCATGAATGCCCCCGTGGAAGAGTAAACATCGTACAAGAATTGTAATTCAAATGGACTAATGTTTAAAGTCCTCTTTAAAGCTTTTTTTCTCATGTTTTCTTAAGAACATTAATTTCTTATTGTAATTCATTTGTTTTACCATAGGCCTACTTTTGGTGTCCAAGCGTCCATCAGTGTCCAGGTTTAATACTGTCAACGCATTGATTAATTTTTACATTTAAAAATTGTTTTAACATAATTTTAACAAAGCTTGTAAAATTTAATGTATAACTTGTTTTAACAACATTTAAACAAAGGTTGTAAATTTGTGTAAGTTCTGAAATTTTTTGTTGCTTTGAGATAAAAATACATAGTACATTCAAAATCCTATTTAAGAATTGTCGCCAAAATGGTTGTTGCCAAATTGACCTGTCGCCGAAATAGGTTTTGCCAAAATGGTTTGTCACTGAAATGGACTGGATTCATACAAAGTATATAAGTGGATATCAATGCTATGGTCCAATGGTCCTTGTATTTGTATAGAGTAACAAACTTAAAAATATAGTGCTTTTGCAAGTGTATTGAAAAAAGACAATTATAAAAAGAGGTATTTTAAATAATTTTTCTTTGCTAAAAATAAGGAAAAAAATAAGCTTCTGAGTATAAAGTTTAATTTTTTTCATTACTCCATGTTCTCCATAGTTTAGATCATGGCAGGTATATGCCAGAATCAAAATTCATCTTTTTTAAAATTTATGCTAATGTATTTATTAAATTTTATAAATATTTTTTTAGTTTCAAATCATTTTTAAAAGAGCTTTAACTGGTTGATAGGCCTATTAACTACACAATTACATTAGCCTTGACATGGCAAGGCCCCAACTGTATATACTTCATGTTGAACCTAAAAATTCTATATGCCAAATGTTATCCAAGATTGTTAGCAAAAGCAAAAATATACTAGAATTTTTTGGCATAAAGGCCACCTTCTGGACTATGGCATGTTCTATATTGATGGTATTGCATAGGCCTACAGAGTATTTTACATAAAGACAAAGTTACTTCAATTGATCCTAACATATATGCAAACATACCATAGATGCAAGCCAAAAATTTCCCCCTATGTTATGTGTGCTGGGATTTATGCTAATGTATGCTAAAAATGGCAAATACCCTTGTAAGTTGTATGCCAGGAAATCTTGACATAAATGTTGCCTTCCAAACTATGGATTTTAATAGGATTATTTAAAGCAAACATTTTTAAGCCTTCATTTTTTTACTTTTTTAGGACTTGCCTTTTTAATATATTTTCTAGATTATAATCATTTTTCTGATAAGATGTTTTGGTGATTGTTGTTTTGGTTATAATAAAAAGACCCTTTTGGTTACAGCCATTGTGGTTTTATATAAAATTATCTTGCCAATCTTAAGTGATATAAAAACTAAAATTTAAGAAAGCTTAATATCAACATTTGAATATGATTGCAATTTCTAACAACTTCAACGCGTTTTGCATGCCATGTGCATCGTCAGGATTTTATTAGAACGATTTGAGAAATTGAGAGTGAAAGCGATTGATTAAATATTGGTTTTTGCAACGTACACAGGTAAGTAGGGTAAGATTGAAAACAATTGATTACAACTTGGCTTTAACAACATACATAGGTATAGTAGGTAGGAGAGAGAATTATAGATTGAGATTGAAAGTTAAACCAAATGTACACAATTCTTGTCCAGTGGTCAAAAGGCAGAATCAGGGGCGGTAGCTAGCTTAGGTAATTGAACGTCAAGCTAAGTGTACACAGCGTGCATGACTATGTCACTCACTGTTCAGAAAACGCGGAGAACGTGACCTGCACCACTATGTTGTAATTGTGTGTTGAGATTCGAGGTCTGAGCTTTTATGTGCAGGGCCTCGAGAATTCTAAGTTTGGCGTCAGTATGGCTTTGGTCAATGATTTTAAAGTGTTCTTCTGGTTTGCAGTCATTGCAGTTAGTGCATTCAAGGAGGTGAGTTTGTATAGCAGATGGTTTGAGCCAGTGTTCCCTGATCCTCGTGTGTAGGTGTCTTTTGGTTTTCCCCACGTAGGAGACGCTCTGGTCCACAGAGCAGTTAAATTGGTAGACAACACCTGCACGCAGAGTACAAAGAACATGCGACTTTAATCTGCTAACAAAGTTCCCAATCTTGTTCGTATGGAAGACGACCCAGATGTTACGATTGAAAGAGGCAAAGAATAACCTACGCATTCTGTTCTTAAAAGCTAGAGATGGAGGTCTGAGGAAGGGGAGACGCGGAATGGGTTCAAATTCTTCAGTGGTAACAGATTGCTCAGGTTTTTGTTTGGTGATTTTGTCCAAGATGAACTTGTTGATGATTTTTTGGACCAGACAAACGGGGTAGTCATTTTGTTGGAACAGTCTGGTGAGGAACTGCACCTCCCGGTCAAAGTTGATCCAGGTGTTTCAGGTAGTGAAAGCTCTATGGAGCAAACACCTCATGAGCCCAGTTTTCCATTGTCTGGGGCAAGTGGCTTGGAAGTTGAGAATGAGATTGGTAAAGCTTTTCTTATGGAAGACTTTTGTGGAGAGGGTTTCCTTACTGTAGTCAATGTCAATGTCCAGGAAGGGGAGTCTTTGGTCAACAGCATGTTCAACCGTGAATTTTATGTTCTTATGAGTGGAGTTGAGAGCGTGGAGGAACTGTTTAATTTTTTGCTCCTGATCAAAGATGGCAAATGTATCGTCAACGTAGCGCCTGTAGAATTTGGGGGCACAGTTGAGAGACATCCAGTTTTCGGTTTCCCAATGGGCCAAGCAGACGTTCGCCAGAGTGGGGGCCAAGGGGCTTCCCATGGCACAGCCATCAACTTGCCTATAGTATTTATTGTCAAACATAAAGATTCCAGAGGTAGCAAAGCCCAGGAGTTTTCTAAAGGACAACTTGGCCATGGTGGGAGGGTTCGTGTTGTACACCAACTCAGTGGCATAGTCAATGGCCAGATCAAGGGGGATGTTGGTGAAGAGAGAAACAACATCAAAACTACATCTGTCGGAGTCGAATCTGTTGAGCGTAGGGTTGAACTTTTGAAGGTCATTGAGGAAGTCTTTGTTGGATTTGGACATGAAATTGGAAGGAATGCAGGGCTTGATAAGAGAATCCAGGTACTTGGCAACTTCATATTCGGCAGTACGAACTAAAAAAAAAATCATCAACAAGTTCATCTCGGACAAAATCACCAAACAAAAACCTGAGCAATCTGTTACCACTGAAGAATTTGAACCCATTCTGCGTCTCCCCTTCCTCGACCTCCATCTCTAGCCTTTAAGAACAGAATGCGTAGGTTATTCTTTGCCTCTTTCAATCGTAACATCCGGGTCATCTTCCACACGAACAAGATTGGGAACTTTGTTAGCAGATTAAAGTCGCGTGTTCCTTGTACTCTGCGTGCAGGTGTTGTCTACCAATTTAACTGCTCTGTGGACCAGAGTGTCTCCTACGTGGGGAAAACCAAAAGACACCTACACACGAGGATCAGGGAACACTGGCTCAAACCATCTGCTATACAAACTCACCTCCTTGAATGCACTAACTGCAATGACTGCAAACCAGAAGAACACTTTAAAATCATTGACCAAAGCCATACTGACGCCAAACTTAGAATTCTCGAGGCCCTGCACATAAAAGCTCAGACCTCGAATCTCAACACACAATTACAACATAGTGGTGCAGGTCACGTTCTCCGCGTTTTCTGAACAGTGAGTGACATAGTCATGCACGCTGTGTACACTTAGCTTGACGTTCAATTACCTAAGCTAGCTACCGCCCCTGATTCTGCCTTTTGACCACTGGACAAGAATTGTGTACATTTGGTTTAACTTTCAATCTCAATCTATAATTCTCTCTCCTACCTACTATACCTATGTATGTTGTTAAAGCCAAGTTGTAATCAATTGTTTTCAATCTTACCCTACTTACCAGTGTACGTTGCAAAAACCAATATTTAATCAATCGCTTTCACTCTCAATTTCTCAAATCGTTCTAATAAAATCCTGACAATGCACCATGGCGTGCGAAACGCGTTGAAGTTGTTAGAAATTGCAATCATATTCAAATGTTGATATTAAGCTTTCTATTTATTCTTCTCGCCAAGCGAGCAACTCTACCAGCATTCTAAAATTTAAGAGGTTTGCTATAATGGTAAAATGTTGTTTTATTCAATTTTGTTTGGTTATTATTATAGAACTGCAATCTTTCATATTTGTATTTTTCAAATTTATTGAATGTTTTTCTATGCTTTTCTCATTGGGTATTTCATGAATAGGATTCTCTATATTTATGTGTTTAAATATTCCAGTATAACCTATAAATTCAAAATAATCTGCATAAAAACAAAACAATATAGCAGTTTGATTTTTTATATATATTATATTGATAATTTTTGGAAATGTAGAAAATATTCTTAACAAAATAAGTAAAAAATTAAAAACATGAGCATTATTATTTTTTGTTATGCAACATGTTTTGCCTTGTGTGAGGCATTGTCAGGCTCTTAAAATTTAGTTATGATTTATATGTTTATTTATTTATATTTAGCAATTTAGACAAAAATAGGTTGATGAAAGTCAGAAAATATATAAAAATTAACAGTAGACTGCACACTCCAGCAGAGCACTCATAGAATTGCAATGAAGATAGAGAGATTTGCATATATATATGCACAAGTGTACACCTAGATTACTCTAAGAAAGGCACTGGCACCATGATTGGCAAGTTGCTTGTTTAGAATTGGTTTATGCAATTTTATATATAGAGCGTTAAGCACTTTTATAGCCATTATATATTATTTATTATAAAGCTTATTTTTATAATAAGATAATATCATTTAAGGTAATAATATGAGTATATTGCAAATTTGTATTAGGTACATGAAAGCTCTTTAGAGATTTCCAGGAGGGGCAAATTTTTTGGTATTCAATGGCAAACAAAATATTGTATAATAGTTTTGTGTTTTTGTATAAACATAATAGGAATATAATACATATATTATTATTATGTATATTCAATCAAGAAATAGTATAGATGACTTAGTTAATAGCCAATAAAGTTTTAAGTTAGACCTAGAAATCAAAATAGCAAGGAAATAGACAGTCAAATAGCTATATAGACTTCTATTTAGAATATTGTATAAGCCAAAGTCCTTTAAGAAATTCATCATAAAGTGTTCGGACTTTGTCATTTGATTAATCTCTTCATCTGCTATCATATTTACTTTTCTCTAAATATAGATTAATCTGGTTCTTCTTATATCTCTTTCTCCTTCTTGCTTAATTCTTATTGGCTTTTTAGCTTATCTCTTTCAATAATAATATATTCTACCTATCCTTTTCTATGCCAAACTCATACTCTTCCCTTCCTTATCCATGCCAACTCATACTCTACCCCTCCTTATCTGTTCCTAACTCATACTCTTCCCTTCCTTATCTGTGCCCAACTCATACTCTACCCCTCCTTATCTGTTCCCAACTCATACTCTTCCCTTCCTTATCTGTTCCCAACTCATACTCTACCCCTCCTTATCTGTTCCCAACTCATACTCTTCCCTTCCTTATCTGTGCCCAACTTATACTCTACCCTTCCTTGTCTATGCCCAACTCATACTCTACCCCTCCTTATCTGTGCCCAACTCATACTCATGTTTTTTCTATGTGGACAGATAATACATGTTTTTGTTAATCTTATAAGCCAGATAAGTTATAAGTTAGTTTAATTTAAGATGCAGAAATTATTTATCAAATCAGATTATGCATTTTTTCTGGGGAATATTAAAATGAGCTTCATTGCATGATTTGAAAATCTCTGATGTGCTACTTATGCTCTAAAGAAAGAGTAGTATATTCAGAACAGTTAATTTATAAATGATAGGCCAGCAATTTTTTTCTGTGACTTTAATATGAGCTACTATTATTTATAATGCCCTATTTCATTCCTATAGACAACTTATTGGGTTTTGAATAGCGTTCCAAGTGTTTCCAAATGTTTTGGCAGTCCTTTTTCGAGTTTCTCCGGTGCAACTGTAGGCTCTCAAGTTAGTTCAGTTGACCGCTGGCTGATGCGCTGGCTCTGATATCGCTGGCTTACACGACTGCAAGGCGCGCCTGCGGCCGTGCTGATAACTGCCCCTGCCCCCCCCCCTCCGCGGTCAAAGTTCGCCCCAAGCTGCGCGCGCACCCCAGAGTGCGGCAGTCCCTCCGTCCCAGATAGCAGCGGCCTCCCTGTGCCAGGCTGCGCTGCTCTGTGACGCCAGTTCGCTAATAAGCGCGTGGTAAATAAAATAGTGTGCCGCCTTAATGCCAGTGCAATGTGATGTCAATAGGGACTGTTTTTGTTTAGTTCGGGCGGCATAGGCTAATATTTTGCCTGATAGCCCCCCCCCCAGCCTTCCCCTTGTCTTCTCCAGCTCGGTGTTTTGCTTTCACCTAATGGGGAAATGCTGAGCAGAGCTGGCACTCAGACTGCACGCTTGCAGACAGACGGCGCCAGTGTAATAAAAGTATGGGGAAGACGGCGCTTGAGGAAGAATGGCGACTGTCCGGCCCAGCCAGTGCAGATCGGGTATTCCAATAGCTGACAGGCTGCGATATCTGCAACAAAACTGCGAGCAACCCCCTCCCACCCGGGCATTCCTCCTCCCCGTGTCCCTCCAGCCAGGCGAAGTGGCGAGCCGCCCGTCTTATTGCCTGTCTGCCCACCGCCTATCTGCTTCGCCCGCCAACCCCCGCCCCTTTCCTGCGCTATATTGAACGTATTTCATGATTCTAACGCCTGTATGCGCTGCTTCGATTCCAGCCAGTGCCAGTAGCCGCCGCCACTCTGCTGGTGCCTCTGTTGCAGGGCTGCTCCCGGGCCAGCCACTCGAATCCCAGCCAGCGGTAGCCCGCAGCCATGGGCGGCGTGAACAGCCTGTGCATCGGCCGCTGCCGGCACCCGTCCGACACGCCGGAGAATCACCTGCATTGGCGCCGGCCGCCCCGACCGCTGCCGCCGTCCTCCCTGCAGTGCAAAAATGGAGCCGCGGCCAAGACCCCCGGCACTCCACTTCGTGTTGACGCGGGCGAAGCTGCTCCAGCCGCTGCCGAGTCCGACGCATCTGCCGTCTTCGGCGACCTTCAGCAGCCGCCGCCGTCGCAACCGACAGAGTCGCTGCCCGCCCGGCCAAGTCGCTGGTCTCTGCGGGAATCCTTCGGCGGCAAGTCCGGCAAGTCGCACCGGCGCAACCTCAGCGCCGCCTTCTCGCAGATCTCCAGCCCGGACGACCCTGACGATCCTCAGCGGCAGCGGCTGCCGAAGTTCGAGCTGCTTGAGCTGAACTCGGCCAGCGAGGAGCAGTTTATGACCCTGCCCGGGGTCAACCGGACCACCGCCGGCAACATCGTGGCCTATCGACGCCAAATTGGCGCCTTTCGCCGCGTCGAGGACCTGGCGCTGGTGCCCGGCATCGGCGGCGACAAGCTGCGACTGCTGCGCCCGGAGGTCTGCGTCCGCGCCGGCTCGCCCTCTCCTCAGTCCGCTGCGTCGCCAACCTCAGCAAACGGCGGCGCAAAGCCGCTTGCGCTGAACTCGGCGAACCTGTTCCAGCTGATGCGCCTGCCGGGAGTCTCCCAGTCCACCGCCGAGTCCATCATCGGCGAGCGGCAGCGGCGCGGCGGCTTTCGCTCCCTTGACGAGGTCGCCGCCCTCCACGGCGTTGGCTGGGGCCTCCTGGCCGGCCTTCGTGGCCGCCTCTGCCTGGACGCCCCCGAGGAGGAGCCGGCCAGCGACCTGCCCGCTGGCGGCATCGGGCGGTTCAGCGAGTCGCAGCTCTGCCTGCTGGCCGAGTGCCGCATCTTCGATCGGCCGTACGCGCGGCCGCCGACCTGCGCCGCCTTCGACGGCCTGCTGGCCGGGCGGCCTACCGTGCGGATCGCCGCCTGGAATCTCAACCGGCTCAATCTGGAGAAGGCCTCCAACCCGGGCGTTATGGAGGTTTGTGGGGCTGCCAATTTGTCCAAATAAAAGAAAATTTTACAAAAGTCTTATACTGTCCTGACCTTCCCGCCAGGTGATCTGCTGCACCCTGCTGGAGAACGCCATCTCAGTGCTGGCTGTACAGGAGCTCACGGAGCCGGCCGCTCTGCAGCGCATCTGCGACGAGCTCAACCAGCCCAGCCTCCCCGCTGTGTTGCGCTGGCGCGGCGGCGACCGCGGCCACTGGACCGCCTGCGTCTCCGAGGCGCCCGTCGGCCGGGCCTTCCAGGCTGCCGAATTCGGCGGATTTCTCTGGCGCGCCGGCCCGCAGCTGCGGTTCCGCCAGGCCGCCCCGCTGGAGAAGCCCGGCGCTGGCGGTCGCGCATTCACGCGCAGTCCGTTTGTTGCGCAGCTGTCCATCGGCGGCTGCCGCCTCCTGGCTGCCAGCCTGCATTTGAAGGCGACGACGCTTGGCGGCGACTCCGCCGGCACCGCTCGCACCGAGTCCGAGGCCGACTTCCTGCCCGACCTCGCCGACGCCCTCGCCTCCGTCGCCGGCTCCGACGCCCGCTGCCTGCTTCTCGGCGACTTCAACCTGGCGCCCGACCACGCCGCTTTCGAGCCGCTCCGCCTGATGGGTTACTCCGGTCTGCTGGCCGCTGACGAGCCAACCAACATCAGCCGCGAGTGCCCGGCCGGCAGCCGCTCCTATGACAACCTGTGGGCCAGTCCGCTGTGCAAGCGGCTCTTCACCGGCCAGGCTGCCGTGGTCCGCAACGGCCTTTTTCACCCGCTCATCCCCGCCAACTGGAGCTTCGGCGGCCCCGTCAGCGACCACTGCCCGGTGTACGCCGAGTTCTACTCTGATGCTGAGTAGCCAGGCTGGGGGCTGTGAGCAGTCAGTTATGAGCAGTAGGCTGGGGACTGTGAGCAGTCAGTTATGAGCAGTAGACTGGGGACTGTGAGCAGTCAGTTATGAGCAGTGGGCAGTCAGTGACAACGATATGAGCTGTGACCAGTATGCTGTGAGATACCAGTACGGAAAGAACGAGTGTGTAGGTGCTAGGGCACATGTGACCAGTCAGCGGTGACAGTGGCAGTGACCAGTCAGATGTGACAGTGGCAGTGACCAGTCAGATGTGACAGTGGCAGTGACCAGTCAGCTGTGACAGTGGGCAGTTACCAGTCAGCTGTGACAGTGGGCAGTGACCAGTCAGCTGTGACAGTGGGCAGTTACCAGTCAGCTGTGACAGTGGGCAGTGACCAGTCAGCTGTGACAGTGGCAGTGATTAGTCAGTTGTGACAGTGGGCAGTGACCAGTCAGCTGTGACAGTGGGCAGTGACCAGTCAGCTGTGACAGTGGGCAGTGACCAGTCAGCTGTGACAGTGGCAGTGACCAGTCAGCTGTGACAGTCGCAGGAACTGGTAAGGGCTGCTGGGGTGTCGCAGGCTCAATAGTACATGATTAATGCAATTATTTGTTGTTACATGAAATTCACTCTAACTGTACACACTTGCAAATCCCACGTTGGCTTTGACATGCGGGCTTATATTGCGTATTCTAATTATAATGCACTTTTATATGAAGCTGGTTTTAAATTGCAAGGCTGTTCTCATCTAAAGCTCATTGTGATGCCTTTCAAGTAAATTTTTAAGTATTTAATTTTCTGCGGTACGTGCTAGATGTACAAACCATATTTCCAGTGCGAATTCTGCGCATATTGGTACGAGCTAAAGCGATTTTGCGCTGCTAATTCTGGTCTCCAGGCGGAACCAGCGCGTCTTCCTCTCTCTCTCTCTCTCTCTAGAAATCACCGATTCAAATGCCAAATCCTGTGCTCTGCTTTTCCGCTTTTTACCTTTGAATCATTGCCTTTTATAATCAGTCAACTTGTACATCTCTGACTTAATTATGGATGATGCTATTTTTATTGTCTGTGCCAGACTCCCATGTTGCCTCATCTTGCTTTATTCTGCGCTTTGCCCACCTGTCCCTGCCCCCGCCCCGCCCTCCACCTGTCTACGGAGCCAAATATACAGCAATTAGCTCACCGACCCGCCTGTCTGCGGCTTGCGATTCTTTCTCGGCGATTCAGTGTAGTCATAAACCGGTGCAGGGATGGTCATACTCCAGTGCAGGGATGGTCATACTCCAGTGCAGGGATGGTCATACACCAGTGCAGGGATGGTCATACACCAGTGCAGGGATGGTCATACACCAGTGCAGGGATGGTCATACTCCAGTGCAGGGATAGTCATACACCAGTGCAGGGATGGTCATACACCAGTGCAGGGATGGTCATACACCAGTGCAGGGATGGTCATACCCCAATGCAGGCATGGTCATACCCCAATGCAGGCATGGTCATACTCCAGTGCAGGCATGGTCATACTCCAGTGCAGGCATGGTCATACTCCAGTGCAGGCATGGTCATACTCCTGTGCAGGCATGGTCATACTCCAGTGCAGGCATGGTCATACTCATACTCCAGTGCAGGCATGGTCATACCCAAGTGCAGGGATGGTCATACACCAGTGCAGGCATGGTCATACTCCAGTGCAGGCATGGTCATACTCCAGTGCAGGCATGGTCATACTCCAGTGCAGGGATAGTCATACACCAGTGCAGGGATGGTCATACACCAGTGCAGGCATGGTCATACCCCAATGCAGGCATGGTCATACCCCAATGCAGGCATGGTCATACTCCAGTGCAGGCATGGTCATACACCAGTGCAGGGATGGTCATACACCAGTGCAGGGATGGTCATACACCAGTGCAGGGATGGTCATACCCCAATGCAGGCATGGTCATACCCCAATGCAGGCATGGTCATACTCCAGTGCAGGCATGGTCATACTCCAGTGCAGGCATGGTCATACTCCTGTGCAGGCATGGTCATACTCCAGTGCAGGCATGGTCATACTCATACTCCAGTGCAGGCATGGTCATACCCAAGTGCAGGGATGGTCATACACCAGTGCAGGCATGGTCATACTCCAGTGCAGGCATGGTCATACTCCAGTGCAGGCATGGTCATACTCCTGTGCAGGCATGGTCATACTCCAGTGCAGGCATGGTCATACTCCAGTGCAGGCATGGTCATACTCATACTCCAGTGCAGGCATGGTCATACCCAAGTGCAGGGATGGTCATACACCAGTGCAGGCATGGTCATACCCAAGTGCAGGGATGGTCATACACCAGTGCAGGCATGGTCATACCCAAGTGCAGGGATGGTCATAGACTTGGGCTTATAAAGCGGTCATAGATAAATATATAGAAACAGACATATTCTTATTAGATTCATAGAAATAGTCATAGACTGTGGTGTGAATTTACATGTGTTCAGCATCAAAGTATTTGCTGCACTGTAGACAGCTCTGTTAATCACTGCGGCTGTTTTGCGCAGGCCTGATACAGAGCTGCTAAGTGCATTTAGTGAGCGCTCACTCAGTTAACCTCTGCTCTGTGCCGTGCTGCCGTATCAGCGTCCCCCCCCCCCCCGTGGCCCCTCTGCCATCGCGCCAGGCGCTGAAATTCCATTTAATTCGATCGAACGACATTTCCTTAGCTGTGCTCTTCTGTGCTTAGGGGCGCTGGTCACTGCTGCGCTGTCAACTTTAATTGGCCTTTTAATTATCGCCCGATTTTCCACTGGCGTCAAAAGGCTTGCTGTGGCCTTGCAATGTGTCATCGAATATTTATTCTTACGTAATTTCGTTATCTTTTTAGTTCAGTTTATTTATAGGGTGAACTCTTGGAATTAGCATATGCTATAATAGGAATGACCAGCCTGGGGTGGAACTTGTCAATAGATTATAATAAAAGTGGTCATGTACTACAGTGGAGGTGGTCATAGATTAGAATGGAAGTGGTCATAGATTAGAATGGAAGTGGTCATAGATTAGAATGGAAGTGGTCATGTACTACCGTGGAGGTGGTCATAAATTAAAATGGAAGTAGTCATAGATTAGAATGGAAGTGGTCATGTACTACAGTGGAGGTGGTCATAGATTAGAATGGGAGTGACCATAGATTATAATGGGAGTGACCATAGATTATAATGGGAGTGACCATAGATTATAATGGGAGTGGCCATAGATTAGAATGGAAGTGGTCATAAATTAGAATGAGAGTGGTCATAGATTGGAATGAGGGTGGCCATAGATTAGAATGGAAGTGGTCAGATTAGAATGAGAGTGGTCATAGATTAGAGTGGAATAGTGATAGATTGGAATGGGAATGGTCATGGACTAGAAATATATATTGGTCATACAGTAGAACGGGAATACTTATTCAATAAAAATTTTTGTGGTCATACGCTACGAAGTGAATGGTCATAGGCTAGAATGTAAATAAGAACGCACTATTATGAAAAAGATCATGCAGTAGCCTTTAAAAGTCAAAGCAGCAACTTTCATCGATCATGGGAAACCTCGCGAACTTTATTTCTGCTTAAATTTTGCTCATATCGCAAGCTCTCTGAGAAGTCGTGCTCAACGCCGCCGGGCCTCTTTCAGCAACAGCCCGACTCCAGAGCCGCAAGCAGAGTCACGTGACCCCCCAGCCAGCCAGTCCCGCCCCTCTTCGGCGACAAGATGCAGAAGTTCGAGAAGCTGGAGAAGATCGGCGAAGGCACCTACGGCACGGTGTTCAAGGCAAAGAATAAGGAGACGGGCGAGATCGTTGCCCTCAAGCGGGTCCGCCTGGACGAGGACGACGAGGGCGTCCCGAGCTCGGCGCTGCGCGAGCTCTGCCTGCTCAAGGAGCTGAAGCACAAGAACGTTGTCCGCCTGCAGGACGTGCTGCACTCTGACCACAAGCTCACCATGGTGTTCGAGTTCTGCGACCAGGACCTCAAGAAGTACTTCGACTCCTGCAACGGCGAGGTCGAGGCCGACGTTGTCAAATCGTTCTTTCATCAGCTGCTCAAGGGGCTCGAGTACTGCCACAAGAACAGCGTGTTGCACAGGTAACCCACCGCAAGCTGTACCAGGCTCCCAACATTTAAACTACGCATAAACTCTTCCAGACACCTTCCCATAAACTACCAGACACCTTACCATAAACTACCAGACACCTTCCTATAAACTACCAGACACCTTCCCATAAACTACCAGACACCTTCGCATAAACTGCCAGACATCTTCCCATAAACTACCAGACACCTTCCCAAAAACTACCAGACACCTTCCTATAAACTGCCAGACACCTTCCCATAAACTACCAGACACCTTCGCATAAACTGCCAGACATCTTCCCATAAACTACCAGACACCTTCCCAAAAACTACCAGACACCTTCCCAAAGACTACCAGACACCTTCCCATAAACTACCAGACACCTTCCCAAAAACTACCAGACACCTTCCCATAAACTACCAGACACCTTCCCATAAACTACCAGACACCTTCCCATAAACTACCAGACACCTTCCCAAAGACTACCAGACACCTTCACATAAACTACCAGACACCTTTCCATAACTCTACCAGGCTCCAAACATTGCGACTACCCGACAACCACCAACTAGAGTTTACCCCCTACGCTAACAGACATACCCATCAGTTAGATGTGCCTGCAACCTGCACAGTTCCCTGGTCAGCAGGTGTCAGCTTCACCCTCAATTCCCGCAGGGACCTGAAGCCGCAGAACCTGCTCATCAACAAGAACGGTGAGCTCAAACTGGCCGACTTCGGGCTCGCCCGCGCCTACGGCATCCCGGTGCGCTGCTACTCAGCCGAAGTGGTCACCCTGTGGTACCGGCCGCCGGACATCTTGTTCGGGGCCAAGCTCTACTCCACTTCTGTGGACACCTGGTCGGCCGGCTGCATCTTCGCCGAGCTGTCCAACGCCGGCCGGCCGCTCTTCCCCGGCAACGACGTGGACGACCAGCTGAAGCGGATATTCAAGTGAGCCACTCCGACCTCCTCGGTCACGGAATCGAAATCTCCTGATGAATGCGCGGCCTTCGAATTGGTCCCTGAACTGCTGCAGGAATTGCCCCTGATGAATTGTGGAAATCCCCCCTGAGGAACTGTGGAAATCGCCCCTGAGGAACTGTGGAAATCCCCCCTGAGGAATTGTTGAAATCCCCCCTGAGGAACTGTGGAAATCCCCCCCTGAGGAATTGTGGAAATCCCCCCTGAGGAATTGTGGAAATCCCCCCTGAGGAACTGTGGAAATCCCCCCTGAGGAATTGTTGAAATCCCCCCTAAGGAATTGTGGAAATCCCCCCTGAGGAACTGTGGAAATCCCCCCTGAGGAACTGTGGAAATCCCCCCTGAGGAACTGTGGAAATCCCCCCTGAGGAACTGTGGAAATCCCCCCTGAGGAACTGTGGAAATCCCCCCTGAGGAACTGTGGAAATCCCCCCTGAGGAATTGTTGAAATCCCCCCTGAGTAATTGTGGAAATCGCCTCTAAGAAACTGGGAAACACCCCTAAGAAACTGTGGAATCGCCCATAAGCCACAAGAAATCGCCCATAAGCCACAAGGAATCGCCATAAGCCACAAGGAATCGCCCATAAGCCACAAGGAATCGCCATAAGCCACAAGGAATCGCCCATAAGCCACAAGGAATCGCCCATAAGCCACAAGGAATAGCCCATAAGCCACAAGGAATCGCCCATAAGCCACAAGGAATCGCCCATAAGCCACAAGGAATAGCCCATAAGCCACAAGGAATCGCCCATAAGCCACAAGGAATCGCCCATAAGCCACAAGGAATCGCCCATAAGCCACAAGGAATCGCCCATAAGCCACAAAGAATCGCCCATAAGCCACAAGGAATCGCCCCGCCACCCGCAGGCTGCTGGGCACGCCAACCGAGGACAGCTGGCCGGGAGTCACGCAGCTGCCGGACTACAAGTCGTTCCCGCTTTACCCTGGCAGCTCCAGCCTGCAGCAGGTGGTGCCCAGGATGAGCAGCAAAGGCCGGGACCTGCTCTCCCGCCTGCTGGTCTGCAACCCGCAGTACCGCCTGCACGCGGACCAGGCGCTGCAGCACCCGTACTTCTCCGAGCCCGCCGCCTGAGCCTCCGGTCTCTGCTCCCCCTGGCTCTGCTGGCGCGGCCCGTCCAGCTCATTATTGATGCTCCAGTCATCGCGAATTGTGCGAGTTTGCTACTGTCTGATTCAGCCTACTATGAGTAGAGTGTATAGAACAAATGTGCAATTCTGTTTTTAATTGAGAAATCGCGGTTATTGATGCGCTCTTTGTTTTCAGATCCTTTCTTTGATTTGCACGGAATTTTGCCATGCCTGTTTAGCCTGTTGATTCCTAGGCTTAGCTGCTAGTGTACTGCGCTATTGCTGCTGCAATTACCGCTTCTAGTCATTCGGTGTCGTGTGTTGTGCTACTAATTCTGGTATGTTCCACTGCCTCTGTCTGGCCTTGTCGGATCAACTCGCCAGGTCAGCTGAGGTTCTCAAAATGATTGCATAATCCGAATGCCCGATTTGCCCGGCCTGCCCTCCCCCCTCCCGCGTACTCTGTGATCCGCTCTCAGAGCTTGGCTGGTCACCGATTCGTGATGCTGCGAATTACTAAATATAAAATATATGCGATTTCCATATATGCCTACTGGGTGGCACCGCTGGCCCACACACTTATTCACCGTTCGCGTCCTTGTGTCATTCTATGAGCAGGTAGGAGTAGCCTATTGTCACTATGAGCAGGTAGGAGTAGCTGATTGTCACTCTATGAGCAGGTAGGAGTAGCCGATTTTCACTCTATGAGCAGGTAGGAGTAGCTGATTGTCACTCTATGAGCAGGTAGGAGTAGCCGATTGTCACTCTATGAGCAGGTAGGAGTAGCCTATTGTCACTCCATGAGCAGGTAGGAGTAGCTGATTGTCACTCTATGAGCAGGTAGGAGTAGCCGATTGTCACTCTATGAGCAGGTAGAAGTAGCCGATTGCCACTCCATGAGCAGGTAGGAGTAGCCGATTGCCACTCTATGAGCAGGTAGGAGTAGCCGATTGCCACTCTATGAGCAGGTAGGAGTAGCCGATTGCCACTCTATGAGCAGGTAGGAGTAGCCGATTGCCACTCTATGAGCAGGTAGGAGTAGCCGATTACCACTCTATGAGCAGGTAGGAGTAGCCGATTGCCACTCTATGAGCAGGTAGGAGTAGCCGATTGCCACTCTATGAGCAGGTAGGAGTAGCCGATTGCCACTCTATGAGCCAGTATCAACAGCTGATTTTCACACTTTGAGCAGGCAGAGGAGCGGCCACAATACGCAGCCGGCTTTCTATTTTATGCAGCATCAGCCCGGCATGACTTCAGCATCTTCGCCGCCCGACGAGGTGGAGCTCCGTCAGGTGTCCGAGCTGCGCCCGTTCCACTCGCCGGGGTCGGCGATTCACGCTGGACACGACGGGCGCCACGTCATCTGCCAGCGCAACACCTCGGACGGCTCCTCGCTGTTCGTGGTGGACACCACAGACTGCGGCATCCATCGGGAGCTCGTCGGCCAGACGGAGAAGGTCACGGCAGTCGCGGTGTCGCCGGCGGACTCGGCCGTCTACACGGCCAACAAGGAGCTGCTGCTGCGCCGCTGGGACTGGCAGACTGGCGAGACAGGCAGCACCTGGCGCAGCTTCCACCGCAGCCCCATCACCCTGCTGGCCGTCAGCGAGGACGGTCGACGGCTGGCCAGTGGCAGCTCGGACGGCGCCGTGCGGCTGTGGGATCGGGGAAACGGCGACACCCGGCCCTGCAGGGGGCACTCCGGCCTGCTCAGCCTCCTGCGCCTCGCTGCGGGCCAACTGTTCTCAGCTGACGGGCATGACTATCGGGTGCGCGTTTGGTCCGCCACCTCTGCCGAGCTGAGTGGAGCGCTGGAAGGCCACCAGAGCGCCGTCACCGGCCTGTGCCTGATGGACGAGGGCTGGGCCGTCACCAGCGGCAGGGATCAGGTGAGGCCGGTTTTGGTGTCCGGGATCGGATTTCAGGATGTCAGGGATCAGGTGTTAGGGTGTCAGGGATCAGGTGTTAGGGTGTCAGGGATCAGGTGTTAGGGTGTCAGGGATCAAGTGTCAGGGTGTCAGGGATCAGGTGTTAGGATGTCAGGGATCAGGTGTTAGGGTGTCAGGGATCAGGTGTTAGGGTGTCAGGGATCAGGTGTTAGGATGTCAGGGATCAGGTGTTAGGGTGTCAGGGATCAGGTGTTAGGGTGTCAGGGATCAGGTGTTAGGGTGTCAGGGATCAGGTGTTAGGGTGTCAGGGATCAGGTGTCAGGGTATCAGGGATCAGGTGTTAGGGTGTCAGGGATCAGGTGTCAGGGTGTCAGGGATCAGGTGTTAGGGTGTCAGGGATCAGGTGTTAGGGTGTCAGGGATCAGGTGTTAGGGTGTCAGGGATCAGTTTTAGGGTGTCAGGGATCAGTTTTAGGGTGTCAGGGATAGGATTCTACACCTATTAGATAAGAGTAGTATGCTAAATTTAAGTCCAAGGTCGCTATTTCTCGCATTTTAGGTGCTAATTGTCTGGCAGCTGAGCAATTATTCTCGCCTAGCAACGGTACCCACCGACGAGAGTCTGGAGTGCTGCATCCGCGCCCCGGCAGGCCTGGCGGAGTCGCTGGGACTCGGAGCCGTCGCCGGCGGGCTGGTGCTGACTGGCGGCCAGTCCGGCCGGCTCAAGTTCTGGGACCTCAGCAGCAGCCGGCGCCGCTGCCTGCTGGAGCTCAGCCGCGGCGACGGCGGCCAGAGCGGCGGCGGCGGAGGCGGCGGGGAGAGCGCGGAGTACTCCCCGGCAGCGTGCAGTGCGCCCTAACGCTGGGCGACGGCCTGCTGGTCGCCAGGCAGGCGGGCTCCGTCGAGCTGTACAGTGGCAGCGGCCGCCTCGAGGCCGAGTGGTGCGGCGCCCTCGGCGAGGTCACCTGCGTGCTGGCGGGCCCGCCAATTGGCGATGCCTCGGCTACCCGGCTGCTGCTGGCCACGGACTCCGGCCCCTTCCTTCGCGTCTTCCTGTGGCGGCCGGGCGACTCCGCTGATTGGCGCTGCCGTTCCCTGCAGCTGCACGGCGAGCTGGACTCGCTGATCTGCTGCTCGCTGCTGCCCGGCAACCGCCTTCTCACCGCTGCCAAGGGCGGCCGGGTCCGCCTTCACCGCCTCGAGGTCGCCGGCCAGAGCCTCGCCGGCGTGCGCGCCGTCCACATTGGCGACCTGGAGCCCGGCCACGAGGGTCACGTGACCGCCCTGGCCGCTACTGCCGACGGCAATATGGCCGCCTCCGCCTGCGAGACGCCCGTTATCAAAGCCTTCCGCGTCACCGACTCCGGGCCGACCGTGGTTGCCATGGTGACCAGGCCGCACGAGAAGGCCGTCAACTGCCTGGCGGTGTCGCCTAACGACACCCTGCTGGCCGCAGGCAGCCGGGACAAGTCCGTGTCGCTCTGGTCGCTGCCCAAGCTGCGTCCCATCGGGCGGCTCTCCGGCCACAAGCGGGGCGTCTGGAGCGTCAAATTCAGCCGGCACCAGCAGCTGCTGGCCAGCGTCTCCGCCGACTGCTGTGCCAGAGTTTGGGACTTGCGCGACCTCAGCTGCCACCGCTGCCTGCAGGGTGACCACCCGCTGTACGACCTCGACTGGCTGGGCTCACAGCACCTTGTCACAGTGGATCAGGTGCGAGTTTGGGTGCAGCTTGTCGCCAAGCCTGCCTGTGTTTGAATATTCGCCCTGCCACCCGCCTGCATCCGCCTCCGTCCCTGCCACCTCCGCTCCTTTCACCACCTCTGCATCCACCTCCGCCCCTGTCACCACCTCTGCATCCACCTCCGCCCCTGTCACCTCTGCATCCGCCTCCGCCCCTGTCACCTCCTCTGCATCCGCCTCCGCCCCTGTCACCTCCTCTGCATCCGCCTCCGCCCCTGTCACCACCTCTGCATCCACCTCCGCCCCTGTCACCACCTCTGCATCCACCTCCGCCCCTGTCACCACCTCTGCATCCGCCTCCGCCCCTGTCACCACCTCTGCATCCACCTCCGCCCCTGTCACCTCCTCTGCATCCGCCTCCGCCCCTGTCACCACCTCTGCATCCACCTCCGCCCCTGTCACCACCTCTGCATCCACCTCCGCCCCTGTCACCACCTCTGCATCCGCCTCCGCCCCTGTCACCACCTCTGCATCCACCTCCGCCCCTGTCACCTCCTCTGCATCCGCCTCCGCCCCTGTCACCACCTCTGCATCCACCTCCGCCCCTGTCACCACCTCTGCATCCACCTCCGCCCCTGTCACCACCTCTGCATCCGCCTCCGCCCGTCACCTCCGCCCCTGTCACCTCGGCCACTCCCACCCCGCCCCGCAGTCCGGCCTTGTTCGCGTCTGGTCGGTGCGGGACCGCGCCCCGGTGGCCACCCGGGAGGGCCACAACGGCCGCGCCTGGTGCATCGCCTCGCTAGGAGACGCCGCCCCGGCCGCTGACGCCACCGACGAAGGCACCAGCGGCTCTGGCGGTCACTGGCTCACCGGCGGCGAGGACGGCCGGCTGCTGCTTTGGCGAGATGCCACCGCCGAGGCCGTTGCCGAGCGCGCTGAAGCCCGCGCTGACGCTTTGGCGCGCGAGCAGCGCCTTCAGAATCTGCTTGGTTCCGGCCGCCTCGCCGAGGCCCTCGCCCTGGCGCTGAGCCTTGCCCAGCCATCGCGGGCGCGCGGCATCGTGGCCGACTTGGTGGCGGCCTCCGGCTGCGGCCGCCTGGACCCGGAGCTCGTGCGCGGCCTGGACGAGCCGCTGCAGCAGCGCCTGCTGGAGTTCAGCGCCGGCTGGAATTCGAACTCGCGCACCTGCCACGAGGCGCAGTGCGCCCTGCACGCCCTCCTGCTAGTGCGGACGCCGCAGCAGCTGCTGGCCTGGCCCTCCGTGCGGCGCCACCTGCCCGCCCTCCTCGCTTTCACCGAGCGGCACGAAAGGCGGGCGCAGCAGCTGGCAGCGTGTCGGCACCTGATCCGCCTGCTGGCTGCTGACCCCGCTGCCTGAGAATGCCACTACCTGTGCCTGCTTGCTTTTATCATGAGTTGCGACCCTGCGAATGAAATAAACTGCATTTTTGACCCGATTTGAATTCATTCGGGCGCGAATTCTGGTCCAATTTTGGCCAAGTCTTTTGTTTGTTCTGCAGATAGCTTAGGGCTCTTAGTCTGGCTCAGGCCTCCGCTGTTCCGGATCCTACCGGGATCTCAGCAGTATCTCACATCATCCTGTAGGATACCTGTCCCACTCACCTGGGATCTCAGCAGTATCTCATCTTCATCCTGTAGGATACCTGTCCCACTCACCTGGGATCTCAGCAGTATCTCACATCTTCATCCTGTAGGATACCTGTCCCACTCACCTGGGATCTCAGCAGTATCTCACATCTTTATCATGTAGGATACCTGTCCCACCCACCTGGGATCTCAGCAGTATCTCACAGCTTCATTCTGTAGGATACCTGTCCCACCCACTTGGGATCTCAGCAGTATCTCACAGCTTCATCATGTAGGATACCTGTCCCACCCACCTGGGATCTCAGCAGTATCTCACAGCTTCATTCTGTAGGATACCTGTCCCACCCACCTGGGATCTCAGCAGTATCTCACAGCTTCATTCTGTAGGATACCTATCCCACTTACCTGGGATCTTAGCAGTATCTCACATCTTCATCCTGTGGGATACCTATCCCACTTACCTGGGATCTCAGCAGTATCTCACAGCTTCATCCTGTAGGATACCTGTCTCACTCACCTGGGATCTCAGCAGTATCTTGAATCCCATGTAGCACATTCTTAGTCCCAAGCATTAGCATCAGAACCCCACTGTGTGGCAATCTGTGCGCCATCCCGCAGGAGAGCCTGAGCCACCTGTCCATCCAGAGCCTGCTGCACGTGCGCGAGCTTCGCGGCGAGCTGCTGCAGCTGCACCAGCCGGCCAGCGACGGTTCCGGGTCGTCCGGCTTCGAGCAGCTGGCCGCCACCGCCCGCAAGCTGGCCGAGAGCGTGCAGAGCCTGGACCAGCTGGCCGAGAAGATGGCGCTGGTTGCCAGGCAGCAGTACCAGCAGGCGGTCCCGCCCGACCAGCTCAGTTTGTACCCCAACATCCTGCTGGCTGACGCCGACCCGGAGCGGCACGCCGCCACAACCCAGGCGTTGTTCGGCGAACGCTGGCGCGCCGACGTCTGCGGCCTGGTGCGCGACGGCCTGGCCACCCGCGCCCTCCTGCACGCCCGCGCCCGCGCCCCGGCCGCCGCCGCTGCCACCGCCTCCGCCGCCGCCTCCCGGTCGGGTGGAGGGCGCCAGAGTGAATTGGCCACGCAGTCGCAGCAGATGCGGAACTTCCTGGAGCGGGAGCTGAGCCGCAGCTACCGGACCCAGTGCGAACGGCACCACCGCGACTCGGACCGCCAGCTCAGCGTCTCCGTAGAGCCCGCGTCGCCCTGCACCAATCTGGCCGTCGTCACCACCGACTGCTTCCACGTGCTGCTGTTCACAAGGGGCCTGGTTATTGAGATGGCTCAGGTGAGGCTTTGATCCCCTGTTGAGTTTTCCCATCCATCCCGCTCCCCCTGGCTCAGGTGAGGCTTTGATCCCCTGTTGAGTTTTCCCATTCATCCCGCTCCCCCTGGCTCAGGTGAGGCTTTGATCCCCTGTTGAGTTTTCCCATTCATCCCGCTCCCCCTGGCTCAGGTGAGGCTTTGATCCCCTGTTGAGTTTTCCCATCCATCCCGCTCCCCCTGGCTCAGGTGAGGCTTTGATCCCCTGTTGAGTTTTCCCATCCATCCCGCTCCCCCTGGCTCAGGTGAGGCTTTGATCCCCTGTTGAGTTTTCCCATTCATCCCGCTCCCCCTCTGGCTCAGGTGAGGCTTTGATCCCCTGTTGAGTTTTCCCATCCATCCCGCTCCCCCTGGCTCAGGTGAGGCTTTGATCCCCTGTTGAGTTTTCCCATTCATCCCGCTCCCCCTGGCTCAGGTGAGGCTTTGATCCCCTGTTGAGTTTTCCCATTCATCCCGCTCCCCCTGGCTCAGGTGAGACTTTGATCCCCTCTTGAGTTTTCCCATCCATCCCCCCCCCTGGCTCCGTATTCGTGCTCAGCTGTATACCTGCAATATACATGTGCATTTCGGGTTCTCCCCTGCCCGCAGGTGCTGGGCCTCGGCGAGCCGCTGCCCCGGCCCAACCAGGCCTGGCCGAGCTCCCATTTTCGCTGTTTCCGCCAGCTGACGGCCGGCCTGCTGCAGCTGCTGGTGGCCGGCAGGCAGAGCGGCGGCGGCACCAGCCTGCTGCAGCTGCTCATCAAGTGGCTCTGCGCCTTTCGCAACCTCTTCATGCAGCGCTGCGCCCGCTGCGACCGCATCCTGCGGGACCAGCTGCCGCCCACCTGGTTCGATTTTCGCAAGGACGACCGGCCAGTCTATCACCTGGCCTGCAAGAGTGCCGTGTGCGCCGCCTGATTCCAGCGCTTCTGGCCTGCATTTTAAAGTGTACATTTTGTCTGGTCTAAGGGGATTCCCCTGTTCCATAACGACGGGATTTCCCACGTTCTATAGCGACAGGATTTCCCACGTTCCGTAGCAACGGGAGATTCCCACGTTCCATAGCAACGGGATTTCCCACGTTCCATAGCAACGGAAGATTCCCACGTTCCATAGCAACGGGATTTCCGACGTTCCATAGCAATGGGATTTCCCACGTGCCATAGCAGCGGGATTTCCCATGTTTTATAAAAGCGGATTCCCCTGTTCCCTAACAGTAAAATGTCCTGTTTCATAGCAAATGGTGTTCCCCATTCTCATCATTTGATTCCCCTTATTCCATAGCAAAGGTGATGCGCATCTCGCTTATCTTCAATTATTTAAAAGCTTTGACCTGCCTGCTTCTACGTGAATGAGTTCTATTTGACTGTCGGCGGAATTCCTAAATGTATGCCATTTTGCTGTTGTGCATTCGCGTTTGTGTTGCATTTGCTACTTAAATACATCAGAGAGCGGCCTCTGCGGGCTGCGAAGTTCTGCGGCTTTTTTATTGAAAATTCAAAAAAAAAGAGTTTTTGTTTTGAGTCTTTACATGTACCTGCTGCAGGCCAGCAGTGGCACGGGGATTCCCGACTGGCAATCCCTGCCGCTGGCCACCGGGGATTCCCCTGACTGGAACTCCCTGCCGCTGGCCACCGGGGATTCCCCTGACTGGAACTCCCTGCCGCTGGTCACCGAGGATTCCCCTGACTGGCAATCCCTGCCGCTGGCCACCGGGGAATCCCCTGACTGGCAATCCCTGTCGCTGGCCACCGGGGCTCCCCTGACCGGCAATCCCTGTCGCTGGCCACAGGGGCTCCCCTGACTGCAATCCCTGTCGCTGGCCACCGGGATTCCCCTGACTGGCAATCCCTGTCGCTGACCACCGGGGATTCCCCTGACTGGCAATCCCTGTCGCTGGCCACCGGGGCTCCCCTGGCTGGCAATCCCTGTCGCTGGCCACCGGGGATTCCCCTACTGGCAATCCCTGTCGCTGGCCACCGGGGCTCCCCTGACTGGCAATCCCTGTCGCTGGCCACCAGGGATTCCCCTACTGGCAATCCCTGTCGCTGGCCACCGGGGCTCCCCTGACTGGCAATCCCTGTCGCTGGCCACCGGGGATTCCCCTGACTGGCACGGGGTTTCCCCGATGATTTCAACCAACAAAGCAGAATTCAAGTACCAGTTTATCGAGTTGAAGGTCCCGCATGCGCTGGCGATAAACTCAAAGTCCATCGTGGATTTGTAGTGGCTTCAATTGCCAGTGGAAAACCGGTGAACAGAGTGGAAAATGGCTGGGGTGCTCCAGCTGCTCAGGCGGCAGTAGTATCTAGCAGCTTTTTTTCCGAGTGGAAAATGCCAGAGAGCATCAAAGGCTGACTGGAGCGAACCGGCTCCACACAATGGCGGCAGTGCCCGGGGTGGCGCGCAGCTGGGATGCTTTTATTTGAACGCTGGCTGCAGCTCGCGTGTGACCCAGAGCCTCGCTGAGTGCTCGCCTGTCAGTGATGGAGAAGATTCTCAGCCAGGGTGGCCAGTTGGCCGCTTCCACTGGCGGGTGTGCAGCCTGCCGCTGCTGGTGTCCTTCATGTCCGCCTTCCACACCATGGCGCCGATATATGTGCTCTACGACCCGCCGCACAGGTGAGCCGCTACTGAGCACTGGCTGTGCTCAAACTGCATGCATAATTAGGCGCTAACACCTGCTGCTTATGCAACTCAAGAACTATATTTGAGATTGGTAGGATTCTATGTTGCTTTAACATCTTACTTCAATTCCATGTCCTGTGACTAAAAATCATTAAAATTACACAGTTTGACTCCCTCCCTCATTTTATGAATCTTTTTATCGCGCTTTGTACACAGGGCATTACGTAGGATAAAAATTTATCAAAGAAGTCCTTGGTGCAGCTGTGTGAATGGACTGCTCTATGCACAAAGCAACTTTAATCCTTTCAACTGCTCGTGGGGAGCATGCACTCTAAGAACGCTCTGAAGGTCAAAATCAGTTAATTCATTCGTGACGGGCCGTCACGCAGTTTTCAACTATTTGGATGAGGGGCACTGCAGCAACAGGTGGCGGCATGAAGCTGTGCTGAGCGCGCAAGTGCAGCGAAACCCCTTGAATACTATGGAAATTTCCTTCCAACATCCATTGCCTACCTTCACATCCATCCGGGGAATTCCCTCCAGCTCAAAGACGCAAAACTAAGCGGCGCGGTGGACGGTGGGGCCGGGGGCTGCCAGCCGGTGGCGGCACAATGCCCAGCTGCAGAGAGCAAAACTTTTCCTGCCATTTGAGTAGTTCGGCTCTGAGTACTTATTATGCTACGCCACTGAGCTTACAGTTTCATTTCTCTGTGGCAGAAAGGCTGGCTGGAGTACCAGCTTGTTCTCTGTCGAGGAAAGTGCAGACAGACTCCTGCAATTCTGTGTAGATTGGCCGGGGAGCGGGTCATTTTGCCACCGTGTCTACAGACGCATTTATGACTGAATCAAACTGGTTCGTGATCTCTACACCCACACACAATGCTTTTAGTAGTAGAGCGCATCAAAATTCGGTTTTTTCTTTTAATCTATGTTTGCTCATAAGATTGATCCACAAGTTGAAGCATCAATTACAACAGAGTCAGGTTGCCGATATGTAGAGTAAACAAATTCTGTGGAGTCATGTTGCCGATATGTAGAGTAAACAAGTTCACTGGGGTCAAGTTGCCGATATGTAGAGTAAACAAGTTCACTGGGGTCAAGTTGCCGATATGTAGAGTAAACAAGTTCACTGGGGTCAAGTTGCCGATATGTAGAGTAAACAAGTTCACTGGGGTCAAGTTGCCGATATGTAGAGTAAACAAGTTCACTGGGGTCAAGTTGCCGATATGTAGAGTAAACAAGTTCTGTGGGGTCAAGTTGCCGATATGTAGAGTAAACAAGTTCACTGGGGTCAAGTTGCCGATATGTAGAGTAAACAAGTTCTGGGGTCAAGTTGCCGATATGTAGAGTAAACAAGTTCACTGGGGTCAAGTTGCCGATATGTAGAGTAAACAAGTTCACTGGGGTCAAGTTGCCGATATGTAGAGTAAACAAGTTCTGTGTAGACAAGGAAATTCACCATTTATATAAAATTCTAAGTAGTCGTAAATCTATATGTAGAGCTGGGGCTCTCAAGTTAATTTCGGATGTAATTAAGTTTACTATACATGCCACATCTACAGCATTATGGGTAAGAGAGACAAACAGACAGAGGAGCACTTGCTCAGAGATAGACTGTGACGGCAGTTTGGGATACTAATATGAAACTCAACTGAGATTATGAGCCTCGTAAGCCTCACAGTACTTCCTACAAGTGCTCACTGATAGTTTCTCCCCAAAATCTCAAAACATTTTCCATAGATTTCGAGTGTCGCGTCCTGTATATACGAGCGTACGTTGCTTTAGTTGTCCTTGTGTTAAGTGCTCACTCTGCAACTCCGTGATCCTTTCCCGCATCCCAGGTGCCGCCTGCCCGAGGACTCCGGCTGGCACGCCAACGACAGCCTGCTGGCGCAGAGCTCCGAGCACAACGCCAGCATCCTGCAGTTCCAGCCGGAGCTGGACGCAAACGACACGAACCTGCGACAGCATCGCTGCTTCATCCGAGTCAACGACAGCCTCCAGGCCTGCTCAGACTGAGTCTTCGACACGGAAGAGTTCGACAGCACGCTGGTCACCGAGGTGAGTCCGGTAGCGGCCTGCGCCGGTTCTGCACTGGAGTTTATCTCTTAAGGAAAATCCATTATACTGAAAATTTATATTTAAAAGCAAAAAGCATCCCCTGAAAGCCAGCTGTTTACGAGCTAGCCTATGATATCAGATCCCCTTTGAGCTTTAAATCAACCCCATGAGCCACAGCATTTCAGCTATTCCCTAGGGCCTTAAAATCACAGCATTTTCTCACGTGAGCCTTGACAACTCAAGCCTTTGAGCAGTCTTGTTTCACCTTCTTGCTGCCCTGAATCCCTGCAGCTCGGCCTTGTCTGCCGGAAGCGCCACTGGGCAACCGTCATCGCAACCTGCAGCTTCGCCGGCATCCTGGGGGGAATCATGCTGTCCGGTTTCTTGGCTGACTGGTGAGACCTGACCCCTGAGACTGAGACCTGACCCCTGAGACTGAGACCTGACCCCTGAGACTGAGACCTGACCCCTGAGACTAAGACCTGACCCCTGAGACTGAGACCTGACCCCTGAGACTGAGACCTGACCCCTGAGACTAAGACCTGACCCCTGAGACTGAGACCTGACCCCTGAGACTGAGACCTGACCCCTGAGACTGAGACCTGACTCCTGAGACTGAGACCTGACCCTTGAGACTGAGACCTGACCCCTGAGACTGAGACCTGACCCCTGAGACTGTGACCTGACCCCTGAGACTGAGACCTGACCCCTGAGACTGAGACCTGACCCCTGAGACTGAGACCTGACCCCTGAGACTGAGACCTGACTCCTGAGACTGAGACCTGACCCCTGAGACTGAGACCTGACTCCTGAGACTGAGACCTGACCCCTGAGACTGAGACCTGACCCTTGAGACTGAGACCTGACTCCTGAGACTGAGACCTGACCCTTGAGACTGAGACCTGAAGCCTCACGGACAGCATCATCACTCGGCGCGGCTCCAAAACCCGTCCAACGCAAACCGAACCCTCCTGACCACCTGGCAGGCTGGGCAGGCGGGTCAGCCTCATCGTCACCATTTGGGTGCTGGTCGCGGCGCAGCTGGCCGGCCTGTTCGCCGTCTCCGTCACCTTCACCGCCGCCGTCCGCTTCCTGATCGGCCTGGGCGCGCTGTCATCGTATTCGGTGGCGTACGTCATGATCTTCGAGTTCGTTGGACCGAAGGCGCGGCACCATGTGGCTGCGGTGTTCGGCTACAGCTGGTCACTCGGCACCGCGGCGGTCGCGCTGATGGCCTACCTGACCAGGTGACTGTCCTGTCATTGCCAGATGGTGACCCCTGCTGACCAGGTGACTGTCCTGCCATTGCTTGTTGGTGACCCCTGCTGACCAGGTGACTGTCCTGTCATTGCCAGTTGGTGACCCCTGCTGACCCAGTGACCCATAAACCGTTGATCAAAGACCCGCTGCTCCCTCGGCTCCGCAGGTCCTGGCGCAACTATGCCATCGCCTCGCTGGTGCCGACCGTCGCGCTGCTGCTGCTGGTGCACCTGCCCTGCATGGCGCCGGAGACTCCGCGCTGGCTGCTGTCGCGCGGCCGGAAACGCGCCGCCGGCCGCATCGTCCACCAGATGCTGCTGGACAACGGGCGAACCGGCGAGCAGGCCAGAGCCGCCGTCAAGGAGTTGCTCGGCGACAGTGGTGACGAGAAGGACGACGGAAAAACGACGGCGTCGGACGGTCGGCACTCGATGCGGCGGTCGCTGGGGCTGCTGGCCAGGAGCCTCCGGCTGCTGCTGCGGTACGGCATCGTCTGCTTCGACTGGTGAGGCCCAGCGAGGTCCCTCAATGGGGCCAAACGTGGCCTACGATGGGAGTTTTGGTGCCCTGGTGTCAGACAAGGACTACCAGCAGTTACCGCTGTATACTGGTACCTGAACTGTAGATGGCGGCCTCTCTCCACAATGAGTTCATATCCGACAGTTAGTCTTCGCAGTTTCAGATTCCCATCTCAGCAACTTCTAGTGGTCCTTGGTTTCCGAATGCGAGTAGAGCAGGTCTGAAGGTTTCCTGGTGGCAGCTCTGATTCAGTCTAAAATATTGCAGATTAGGTTGCAGGTTGCAGGTTGTAGGTTGCAGGCTGCAGGTTGTAGATTGCAGGTTGCAGGTTGCAGTTTGCAGGTTGCAGGTTGCAGGTTGCAGGTTGCAGGTTGCAGGTTGCAGGTTGCAGGTTGCAGGTTGCAGGTTGCAGGTTGCAGGTTGCAGGTTGCAGGTTGCAAGTTGCAGGTTGCAGGTTGCAGGTTGCAGGTTGCAGATTGCAGGTTGCAGATTGCAGGTTGCAGATTGCAGGTTGCAGGTTGCAGGTTGCAGGTTGGGCATTGGAAGCCGTCATTAATGCCAATGGTTTTCTATCCCCGCATATCCCCGCATATCCCCGCAGTCCGAAGACGGACGAGATCAGGGTGGCGGAGGCCGCTGGCCGGCAGCTACTGGCGAAGGCCAAGGCGGAGGAGGCCTGACTGACAGGCGGCGGACTCGAAACTCGGACCGAGGGAACTCAGTCGGGCTCCAATGCGTCTTCTTGTGTTGCTCAATTTCTCTTGTAACTTTTTACTGCACCCCATTGTGCAGCTTCTTTCTTGTGTTCCTCTGACTTCTGCTTTGCTATCCATTGCTATCCAGTGCCTCCGTGTTAGTGTATGATCCGCGATAAAATTACAGAATTGGTTACGTATTGTGCTGTCTAGAGGCTCTGGTGCCGACCCAGAACTCTGTTGAATTGGTTGTTAAAGTGTTTAAATTCTTTTGAGTCTTCTCATACCGGATGGCGCTTGTAACTCCGAAAGATGGCGCACTTGTAGTTGAGGGGGCCCATTGATGCCAGCCAATCCGCTTCCGGACATTTGCCCTCCGGCACTTCCCCTCCGGCACTTGCCCTCCGGCACTTCCCCTCGGCGGCGTTTGCCCTCCGGACATTTGCCCTCCGGGACATTTCCCCTCCGGACATTTGCCCTCCGGACATTTGCCCTCCGGACATTTGCCCTCCGGACATTTCCCCTCCGCACATTTGCCCTCTGCAAATTTACCCCCTCGCACATTACTCACCTCACCTCCTCCTGTACCCACCCGTCGTTCCTCCAGCACCAACCTCATCCTCCCGCCTCTTACATCCATCAGGTTCTTCTCCAGCCAACAACTCATCCTTTTCTAGTAAGCAATATATACCCGCGCCCTACCCTATCCCCAGCCTTACCTGTACTTTTCCAGAGGGGAAATGTCCGGAGGGCAAATGTCCGGAGGGGAAATGTCCCCGAGGGCAAATGTCCCCGAGGGCAAATGTCCGGAGGGCAAACGTCCGGAGGGCAAATGTCCGGAGGGGAAATGCCGGAGGGCAAATGTCCGGAGGGCAAATGCCGGAGGGCAAATGTCCGGTAGCCCAGCCAATCACATGCGGCCCCCGCCGAGTCAGCCAGCGCGAGGCAGAGATTAAGGACAGATAAGGAGAGGGGGCCCATTGATGCCAGCCAATCACATGCGGCCCCCGCCGAGTCAGCCAGCGCGAGGCAGAGATTAAGGACAGATAAGAGGGGGCCCATTGATGCCAGCCAATCACATGCGGCCCCCGCCGAGTCAGCCAGCGCGAGGCAGAGATTAAAGAACGTATCTGTGCCATCCTTTGCTAGTGTACAACGTTCTGTGCTGTTAATTCGTTCTTGGTTCTGATCTTCTACAGGCAGAAATACCGGAATACCTGTTTTCAGGCCCAGCTGATTGACTGTCGGCCCTCGCAGTTAAATCGGCCCCTTGCATGGAGCCGCTCCTGATTGCAAAATCAAGCTTGAAAATTCTCATGCTCCAATTAAAAAGATCAAAGCAGAACAATGTCTATTTGGACTCACTACCGACGCGCACTTGTTACACGATTGCAGCTGAGGCTAACATTATTCAGGTGCGAGCGGCTTCATTTGCGAGTAGACTTGCCTTGTAAGCTGCCCGCTTAAACTAAAGAGAGGAAAGAGAAAAGGTGGATACGACGAGTGCAGATGAGGCGCCCGCACGCTCGGCTTGAGAACAGCCCGAGTTCTCTTGCCTGTTGAGAGTTTTTAAGTGCACCGCCCCGTGACGTGGCCACCATCAACAATAAAGCGCCACAATGTCCAAAGTGGCGCCGGCACGGCTGACCCACAGCAAACGCAGGGCTGCACCACCTGCTTGACTGCTTTTCAACTTGGCTTTATGGCTGGGAACAGAGAATTCTAGTAATTTTGCAGCGATTTCGGCGCCATCATCCCGCAACCAGCGCTAAGGCAGTTCTGCCGACTGCGCTGACCGGCATGAGCACACAAGCGCGCGGATAGGCGTGCGCAGCGGCCCTGACCTTCTAATTGTGTGCGACATGTACACTCTCTGTGCCTTCGGGTTGGCCCCCAAGGGTGCGAATCGCACGACAAGGCCTCGGCCGATTGCGCTGAGGGACGAGAAGGATCTCCTGGAGACAGTCAGGGAGGGGACAGAGGGCTGAGACTGAGAAATGGTCCGGAGGAAAGTCAGGATTGGAGCCAACGCATGCTGCAAGATCTGCTAGGAGGCTGGGTAGATGTGATGGGGAGGGTGACGCAGCGGGCCCTGGAGAGAATGCAGAGCGCGACAGGAGAGACGGCCTCACAATGGTAAAATTGTAGCACTTGGGTTTGGCATCACCGAGCCTGCTGCTGTCTGCGGGTTTGGGCGGCGGGACAGAGAAAAGCCGGTGGCGAACAATGCCGGCCTTTCATCGCATAAGTAGTGCGGCTGGCTGCTATTTCGCTTTTTTCTTTCGTTTCTCTTCTCTGCCTCGCCCTCTAAGCCCCCTGATCGCCTTCGCTGGCCATGGAGCGAGTGTTTCAGCAGAACAGCCACTTCGGCCGCTTCCAGCTGAAGGTGACCGCCGTTGCGGTGCTCATCTCGCTGCTGGCCGCCTTCCACATCCTGGCTCCCATCTACGTGCTGTACGACCCGCCGCAGTTCAGGTCAGGCTGAGTTGCGCCTCAGGGTCGGCTTTGTCGCTTAGGGAAGGGGGGTCGCAGCGAGATGCGCGCAAAACTTGGCCTGCAGCTTGTCGTGCGGTTCTTGAGAGCCGACCTTCAATTGCACAGCAAGTTTACCCTGTGTGAGCCTGTGCCGGCGTACGCATCCGTGTGCGAGTGCTTGCTTAGATGTCAGTAGCATTGTGCACCACTGCTCACCCAGCACCCTGAGCCCTTCGCAAGTTAACTAAGCATTTTTAGTAACCTCTTGGTTTCGGTCTCAGATTTAGACTGTCGGTCTCAGACTTAGACTGTCGGTCTCAGATTTACATGTAGACTGTCGGTCTCAGATTTAGACTGTCGGTCTCAGATTAAGACTGTCGGTCTCAGATTTAGACTGTCGGTCTCAGATTTAGACTGTCGGTCTCAGATTTAGACTGTCGGTCTCAGATTAAGACTGTCGGTCTCAGACTTAGACTGTCGGTCTCAGACTTAGACTGTCGGTCTCAGACTTAGACTGTCGGTCTCAGATTTAGACTGTCGGTCTCAGATTTAGACTGTCGGTCTCAGATTTAGACTGTCGGTCTCAGATTTAGACTGTCGGTCTCAGATTTAGACTGTCGGTCTCAGATTTAGACTGTCGGTCTCAGATTTAGACTGTCGGTCTCAGATTTATTTAGACTGTCGGTCTCAGATTTAGACTGTCGGTTTCAGATTTAGACTGTCGGTCTCAGATTTAGACTGTCGGTCTCAGATTTAGACTGTCGGTCTCAGATTTAGACTGTCGGTCTCAGATTTAGACTGTCGGTCTCAGATTAAGACTGTCGGTCTCAGATTTAGACTGTCGGTCTCAGATTTAGACTGTCGGTCTCAGATTTAGACTGTCGGTCTCAGATTTAGACTGTCGGTCTCGGATTTAGACTGTCGGTCTCGGATTTAGACTGTCGGTCTCAGATTAGACTGTCGGTCTTGGATTTAAAATATCGCTCATCCTCCCTGCTTCGCAGGTGCCGCCTGCCCGAGGACTCCGGCTGGCACGCCAACGACAGCCTGCTGGCGCAGAGCTCCGAGCACAACGCCAGCATCCTGCAGTTCCAGCCGGAGCTGGACGCAAACGACACGAATCTGCGACAGCATCGCTGCTTCATTCGAGTCAACGACAGCCTCCAGGCCTGCTCAGACTGGGTCTTCGACACGGAAGAGTTCGACAGCACGCTGGTCACCGAGGTGAGTCCGGCAGAGGCTTGAGGTGTCTGCAATCCTGGCGGTGCCTCCAGTTCAGCAGCCGTGCAGCAATGCTCGAGAGAGCGCACGAGAGCTGGAAAATTGGAGCCTGTGTGTGTCCTCAAGTCCTAATTTTGCGTTCTTTTTATATCATTTTCAGCTCGGCCTGGTCTGCGACAACAGCCACTGGGCAACCGTCATCTCAACCTGCAGCTTCGCCGGCATCCTGGTGGGAATCGTGCTGTCCGGCCTCCTGGCTGACTGGTGAGAGCCGACCCGCTGGCCCCTTCAAGTCCGAGGCTTACTGAAGCCTTTAGTCAGTCCGGCCCTTCTCGAGTTTCTGGGCCGGCTTTTTGTCAGTCCGGCTTCTGTTTAACTGAAAGTGTCGGGCTCCGGCGCCCACTGGGCGGGGTTTTTGTGCAGTTTTATTAGATATCCGTGTTGCCATAGCAATCTAAGAGAATTTTACCTATCGTTACGCAACTTGCGCAGCCTTTTATGTCACTAATCGCACCAGTCGCATTCCTGACAACCGCGTTGGCGAGCCAATTTTTTAAAGTACAGAATTATCTAGGAGCTCAGCAGCCCTTGCCGCCTTGGCGACGCTGATAAGCCGCTTCACGGCCCTCAATTTTCTGACTACGTTGACAATCAAAGCCTCGCTGACCCGATCCTCAGGCTGGGGCGGCGCGTCACCCTCATCGTCACGATGTGGCTGCTGACGGGGGCGCAGCTGGCCGGCCTGTTCGCCGTCTCCGTCGCCTACACCGCCGCCGTCCGCTTCTTCGTCGGCTTGGGCGCGCTGTCATCATCCACCGTCGTGTACGTCATGATCCTCGAGTTGGTGGGGTCCAGGGCGCGGCACCACGTGACTGCGGCTTTCGGCTACGGCTGGTCGGTCGGCACTGCCATTGTGGCTCTGGTGGCCTACCTGACCCGGTGAGACCCAGTTCTCTTGGAAACAATTTGTGCAGTTTTAGCAGTATTTGTAAGTCCCACTCGAACCAGCTCTGAGCAGGAGGCTCAGGACTCCAGACTCAGCACAGCACAAGTGTTCAGAGCACGCAGCCAGCCAGCCTTCTCTTAAGCTTGCATGGGGGAGGGCTCACTGATCAAGCCATGAGGAAGGGAGGGCTCACTGATCAAGCCATGGGAAGGGAGGGCTCACTGATCAAGCCATGGGGAAGGGAGGGCTCACTGATCAAGCCATGGGGAAGGGAGGGCTCACTGATCAAGCCATGGGGAAGGAGGGCTCACTGATCAAGCCATGGGAAGGGAGGGCTCACTGATCAAGCCATGGGGAAGGGAGGGCTCACTGATCAAGCCATGGGTGAGGGCTCACTGATCAAGCCATGGGGAGGGGCTCACTGATCAAGCCATGGGGAAGGGAGGGCTCACTGATCAAGCCATCGGGAAGGGAGGGCTCACTGATCAAGCCATGGGTGAGAGCTCACTGATCAAGCCATGGGGGGCCCATGGGGAGGGCTCACTGATCAAGCCATGGGGGGAGGGCTCACTGATCAAGCCATGGGGAGAGCTCACTGATCAAGCCATGGGGAAGGGCCCATGGGGGAGGGCTCACTGATCAAGCCATGGGGAAGGGAGGGCTCACTGATCAAGCCATGGGAAGGGAGGGCTCACTGATCAAGCCATGGGGAAGGGCCCATGGGGGAGGGCTCACTGATCAAGCCATGGGGAAGGGAGGGCTCACTGATCAAGCCATGGGGAAGGGAGGGCTCACTGATCAAGCCATGGGGAAGGGAGGGCTCACTGATCAAGCCATGGGGAAGGGAGGGCTCACTGATCAAGCCATGGGAAGGGAGGGCTCACTGATCAAGCCATGGGGAAGGGAGGGCTCACTGATCAAGCCATGGGGAAGGGAGGGCTCACTGATCAAGCCATGGGGAGGGAGTCACTGATCAAGCCATGGGTGAGGGCTCACTGATCAAGCCATGGGGAAGGGAGGGCTCACTGATCAAGCCATGGGGAAGGGAGGGCTCACTAATCAAGCCATGAGGGAGGGCTCACTCACTGATCAAGCTATGGGGAAGGGAGGGCTCACTGATCAAGCCATGGAGGAGGGCTCACTGATCAAGCTATGGGGAAGGCCCATGGGGAGGGCTCACTGATCAAGCCATGGGGAAGGGAGGGCTCACTGATCAAGCCATGGGGAAGGGAGGGCTCACTGATCAAGCCATGGGAGGGCTCACTGATTAAAATCGGGCGCCGAAATAAATCTTTTCCATAGGGAATCCCTCTCGTAGTTGCTGAGCCGCCGTCTGCAAACAGATGGCAACAACGGAAAACAATGGCATTGGCGCTTTGCTTTTAG
>NIVC01000462.1:57142-141467 GCA_002269645.1 Macrostomum lignano
CGTCCGGATCGCCTGTAGTCCAGCCTTGGACAGGAACAAGTCAGTCTTATCCCGCGCTTCGTCCGTGTCCGTAAGTTCTTAATGCGGGCCGTGGCGGAAAGCTGCTGCTTCCATGCTCAGCGAGTTCAGGATCGTTGAGGTTGAGTTCTTGACTCTGAATTTCGCCTGCTTGCGACGCCATTGACGTGACGCGAAATCAGGAGCTGATTGTTGTTTAATAACGAATGTGAATGCTTGCGATATATTTGTAGAATAGCCTAAGTACTTGACGAGTTGAAGACGAGAGAAATAGCTTAAATATTGTAAATATTGGATTTCACAGATGCACTGACACTGTGAGTGGAGAGAGTACAAATGATTAGAGACTTAAGGGGCGAGGCAATGGCTAGCGCTATGATGCACATGGAACAGAGTAGAGTACGCATAGAGTACACAATGATTAACTGAGTACACGCAGATCGCCAAGCTAGAAACAAGGTGACAAAGCTAAGTTAAATGAACAAGCCCCCACAGTTACCCAGCTCACAACCCAATCAACCGTCACTTCAAAAGTATTTTCGGCGCTATGATATATTCACCACATTCAGCATCTTACTGAACCACTCCATTCTTCGGCATTCCGATCTGGCTCTTCTGGGTACTCCATTCAGCTTCTTCTCAGTCACTCCTTCTGGCGTCTTTTAGGTTTCTCCGTTGTCGCTTTTCTGAATAATTTAGGCCATTCTGTTTCGAAATTCCATGCAGACCAGAACCTGTTCGTCCTTGGAAACCGGACCTTCGTCGAAGTCAGCGCTCAGGATGCGCCCGCCTTCAGAACGTCACCGCTGCTGAGCCCCTTGCGTGCGTTCTGCTGTGCCACTCCAGTTGCCAGGCGGTGATCTTCAGCCAGCAGCAGCGCCTGTGCCACCTGCTGGAGTATGCTGCAGTGCCGGCCGCCCTCAGCAGCGCCAGCAGCGGCGACTTCTTTGTCCGCGTTGACAAAGGCTGTGCTGTACTAAGAGTAGTTTTTTCGTATTAAATTGATCCAAGTCTTTGTCTTAATTTTCTGTAAAATGAAATTCCGCCTTGTTTGTTTGTGTGTGTAGCTCGTACATCTTTCCTTTTTTTCTGCTCTCTCTTGAGCAGCACCAAGTAGTACGATTAGGAGTACACTCCTCTATTATTGATTGTACCGATGTAGAAACGACCTGGTAATGGATCAAGTACTTGCACTGTTACTTCACGCTTGTAGTCGCATCAAAGACTTTAATTCTATGCGATTTCAGAAGTAAAAGCTTCACGCCTTGCTGCCATTTTAGAGTTTTTTGCTAGCGGTATAATTTCCATTGGCTATGTCTTTTTCACCTCTTCATCGTAAAGGTATAAGGATTTGGCCGAATTCTTGTTATTGTTGCAACGTCGAATCTACATGTATATGTACGAGTAAATAGAATTTTTACGAGCTACGTGCTGTAAAGCGGGTGTGTTTAACTTCAATAAAGCAGGTGACTGTGGATTGCGTCGGGTAACCGTAAATTAAACACATTCGGAGTGAGCGGCTGACTAATATCTCTTCGAATACATTTATTGAATCCATTTAGCTGAATACTAAAAAGCATTAAAAATACAGTATAGGAGAGAGAGGGAGAAATCGTTAAATAAGATTTGACTAATAAAGAATCTGGCATGTGTCCATAAAGGTCGAAATTTCCAAACTGACCAAAGCAAGTGTGTCAGCACCTGTCCCATGCAGTGTTTGATTGTGTCAGCGCCTGTCACATGCAGTGTGCGATTGTGTCAGTGAATGTCACATGCAGTGTGCGATTGTGTCAGTGAATGTCACATGCAGTGTGCGGTTGTGTCAGTGAATGTCAGCAGCTACTAACCTTGTGTGAAGCGTGATTCGTGAAAGTGGTGAGAGAAGCATCACTTGAATAGGAGAAATTTTCCATAGAATAGGGGCTCTAAAAGATCCATCCTAGTCAGGCCACCTGCCGCGGTGTTTATTTCCCGTCACTCCACCTGCCGAAAGAGCTACTGCCTTTCCGGTAAGTGTTTTCATCGCTGGCAATCGGCTCAATGGTTCATCTCAAATAGCGCAGAAAGTGAAAAAAAACCTGAGCTGCAAGCTTTTACGGGTAAAAACCAACAAAAAATGGGTTTATTTAAATGGATTTCCACGAGTTAATACATCCAGCTAATGCATTTCAATAAAAGCCAGACAGCTCTTAATTAGCACTGCCGATAGACAAGTGGCTGCCTGTTAAGAATCTCCATAACAATTCGAATCGGCAAAACAGCAGTTTTTAGCCTTTCCTCACAGAGGTTTGGAAATGCCTTGATAAAAATTCCAAACTGACGAACCCAGCCCAGCTATGCTACTCTGCAAGATTTTCCTGTGCACCGCTCCAATCCTGAGCTGCCTGATCTGCGCCGCTCTGTGCCGCCAGTTCCGGACCTCGGACCTCGGCTGCTTCGTTGACTTCGCGAATGGCAAGAGAGAAATGTCAGGCATGAAGCACCTCGGTCTATCACGGATTGGCAGCTCCAGCGTAATACAATATGGCGAAGGTGTCATGACTGCTCTCTTCAGCAACCAGATGACTCACGAGCTGTGCGGCAGCATCTGCGCTCTGGGCGGCTTTCAGATCGCTGCTTTGCAATCGAAATCCTGGTGCTTCTGCGGCAACTCCCACGGGTCGCAGGGCGCTGCTCCTGACTGGGAGTGCAAAGACGCTTGTCGTGGAAATTCTAGCCAGAACTGCGGAGGCGACTACCGAAACAGAGTTCTTCAGATGAGCTGCACCAACGGTGAGCTGTGTTTAGCGCCTCGTTCTGTTGCTATTGGATTTTATAGAAACGCTCATAATCGCCGTATTTGCGCATTTACGAGTAAATAGCAAGTTTTACAATCATTTTGTTGCCACTGAATTCCAACACGATTCGAATTCTGCTACCGGCTTGCAGGGGACATTCTCTTCGTCCTTGGAAAACGGACCTTCGTCGAGATCAGCGTCTTTGATGCGCTGACCCTCGAGACAGTCAGCGCTCCGGATCTCCAAGAGTGCGCGCTCTGGTGTGTTCTCAAAAGTGCCGATTGCCAGGCGGTGATCTTCAGCCAGCAGCAGCGCCTGTGCCACCTGCTGGAGTTCGCTGCGGTCCCGGCCGCGCACAACAGCACCAGCAGCGGCGACTTCTTTGTTCGTGGCTAAAAGTGGAAACAGAGCTGATGCTGGCGCAGTTAAGCACATTTACTCGACTCTATGTTATTTCCTTTTATTATTATTTGTTGTTTGGGCGTCTCAGCATAGTTTTCCAACTCAAATTCAAGTCAAACTAATGGCCCCTATTTGATGCCATACTCACAGCACAGAGCCATACTTTGTCTCCTGTGCCTCCATCCTGGTCGGCCAGTCCAGACTCTGGCCTCTATCTCAGCCTTGCCGTCTGTCATCTTTAGCTCTTTAGATACATTACATAGCAACCAAATAGTATTCGCTTCTTAGTGTTAATCTAATTGATCAATTTTTGTTATTCTAGGCTAACATAATGCGTCATTCGGTCTTATCGCACTGTCTGCAGAGATGTGAAAGTAAAAAAACGGAATAAATGATTATGAAAACGTCAATTTGCACCGCGCGTATCTTTAATCACAATTAAATGTTTTTCATTTCCACTGGTGCAATAAACGAAAAAATAGGTTTTTTTGGCAAAATTCGAAGTTTGCACTTTCTACGACAGAATTCGTTGCATGGTAACCTGTGCATTTGACTGAATTGGGTCATCAGCCAAACTGAATTATATAGATTTCACCTACACAGACATTTAATGGGAGTCCTTCATTTGTGTTTTACCATCGATATTTAGTGACAGTGGGAGTGTAATGCTTTAAATCTAATGCGGAAGTGAAAGCCATTTTGTCATAGATTTCATTTGCGCCCACTGTAAGACTTGGCTTCGTATATAAGTGCCCTAAGCAGCCTATCCATTTTGTTTACTTCACTCACAAATTCTTAAAATGGTTGTTTTTATTCTTCTTTTACCGTAGTCGTCATGGCCGTACGGGCGCAACCACTCTCATGCACCTGCCTCCTCCGCCACTGCCTGTCCTTTGCTGCTCTTCTTAGCCTCTCCATTATCCATCCGGTCCATTCTTTCAAGTCATCTTCCCGCTGTCTTTTCGGTCTTTCTCTTCTTTTTTCACCTCCTACTTATTTCTTGAATACTGACAGTTGCCATGGCCCTTCCTCGGCTGAATTCGTAATATTTCATGGTTTCTCCATAGATTCTGGTTCCTTTCCCAATACCTCCTTAACTTTTCTCTAAGCCCAGGCATTTGTCTTTTTATCTTTTTCATGAAATCCTTAGCATTCTTCTGTAACATGTCATTTCAAACGCTTTGAGTGTCTTCCATACTTTTCATACCCAGAGTCCAGCTCTCGCATTCATGCATGTAGAGCGGTATCGCCCATTTGATCGCTTTTGTGATCTTGAGGCGATTCTTCAAACCGACTCCTTTTTAGTCACCAAAGTTCATAAAGCTGTTGTGTGCCCCTTTCACGAAAACGACGCCTATGCCATCTTAACCTATTGGGAAGCTGCGACCTCCAGGTCCCCAGCCAGAGCACCCGCCAACGGAGGCAGCGGCGGCTGCCCACTCGACAGCAGCTTCATTATGTTTTTAATTTGGCCTACGAGTACATGAATATTAAATAAGGTAAGAAAGAATGTGCGGTACGGTAGGGTGAGGTGCGAGGTGGCGTGATCAGCGTGCGCACTGGTTGAGAAAACTGGAGGGCAGGGGCAGACTGGGCGCGAGAACAAAAAAAGGGCACTATTGCACAAGCCTTGTCATTGAGCTGGTTGCAACGCCTATTCCGATTCTGATCTCTTCCTCCTCTGATTCTGATTCTCCATGATGGTTGCCCCCCCCCCAGATTGACAGAGTGACGGATCGAGCTGAAACTTTATTTTTGCAGTGTTCTTAGTTGCACATTTTTTTCCTGTCAAACGGCGTTCTAAAAAATTTTTGCAGAGCAGAGATTTTGTTAATTTTCGAATATCAATCTGAATATCGATCGGGAAACAAATGCGTGGTATATATAGCATTTCCCGGTCAATTTGGTCCTAGAATCACTCAATTTAATCCGCAATAGAGAACTCCAATTCATTCCGCCGTCACTAGAGATATGTCTATGACCAAATATGCTGTTTTTTCAATTTAATCCGCAATAGAGAACTCCAATTCATTCCGCCGTCACTAGAGATATGTCTATGACCAAATATGCTGTTTTTTCAATTTAATCCGCAATAGAGAACTCCAATTCATTCCGCCGTCACTAGAGATATGTCTATGACCAAATATGCTGTTTTTTCAATTTAATCCGCAATAGAGAACTCCAATTCATTCCGCCGTCACTAGAGATATGTCTATGACCAAATATGCTGTTTTTCAATTTAATCCGCAATAGAGAACTCCAATTCATTCCGCCGTCACTAGAGATATGTCTATGACCAAATATGCTGTTTTTTCAATTTAATCCGCAATAGAGAACTCCAATTCATTCCGCCGTCACTAGAGATATGTCTATGACCAAATATGCTGTTTTTTCAATTTAATCCGCAATAGAGAACTCCAATTCATTCCGCCGTCACTAGAGATATGTCTATGACCAAATATGCTGTTTTTCAATTTAATCCGCAATAGAGAACTCCAATTCATTCCGCCGTCACTAGAGATATGTCTATGACCAAATATGCTGTTTTTTCAATTTAATCCGCAATAGAGAACTCCAATTCATTCCGCCGTCACTAGAGATATGTCTATGACCAAATATGCTGTTTTTCAATTTAATCCGCAATAGAGAACTCCAATTCATTCCGCCGTCACTAGAGATATGTCTATGACCAAATATGCTGTTTTTTCAATTTAATCCGCAATAGAGAACTCCAATTCATTCCGCCGTCACTAGAGATATGTCTATGACCAAATATGCTGTTTTTTCAATTTAATCCGCAATAGAGAACTCCAATTCAGTCCGCCGTCACTAGAGATATGTCTATGACCAAATATGCTGTTTTTCAATTTAATCCGCAATAGAGAACTCCAATTCATTCCGCCGTCACTAGAGATATGTCTATGACCAAATATGCTGTTTTTTCAATTTAATCCGCAATAGAGAACTCCAATTCATTCCGCCGTCACTAGAGATATGTCTATGACCAAATATGCTGTTTTTTTCAATTTAATCCGCAATAGAGAACTCCAATTCATTCCGCCGTCACTAGAGATATGTCTATGACCAAATATGCTGTTTTTTCAATTTAATCCGCAATAGAGAACTCCAATTCATTCCGCCGTCACTAGAGATATGTCTATGACCAAATATGCTGTTTTTTCAATTTAATCCGCAATAGAGAACTCCAATTCATTCCGCCGTCACTAGAGATATGTCTATGACCAAATATGCTGTTTTTTCAATTTAATCCGCAATAGAGAACTCCAATTCATTCCGCCGTCACTAGAGATATGTCTATGACCAAATATGCTGTTTTTTCAATTTAATCCGCAATAGAGAACTCCAATTCATTCCGCCGTCACTAGAGATATGTCTATGACCAAATATGCTGTTTTTCAATTTAATCCGCAATAGAGAACTCCAATTCATTCCGCCGTCACTAGAGATATGTCTATGACCAAATATGCTGTTTTTCAATTTAATCCGCAATAGAGAACTCCAATTCATTCCGCCGTCACTAGAGATATGTCTATGACCAAATATGCTGTTTTTTCAATTTAATCCGCAATAGAGAACTCCAATTCATTCCGCCGTCACTAGAGATATGTCTATGACCAAATATGCTGTTTTTTCAATTTAATCCGCAATAGAGAACTCCAATTCAGTCCGCCGTCACTAGAGATATGTCTATGACCAAATATGCTGTTTTTCAATTTAATCCGCAATAGAGAACTCCAATTCATTCCGCCGTCACTAGAGATATGTCTATGACCAAATATGCTGTTTTTTCAATTTAATCCGCAATAGAGAACTCCAATTCATTCCGCCGTCACTAGAGATATGTCTATGACCAAATATGCTGTTTTTTTCAATTTAATCCGCAATAGAGAACTCCAATTCATTCCGCCGTCACTAGAGATATGTCTATGACCAAATATGCTGTTTTTTCAATTTAATCCGCAATAGAGAACTCCAATTCATTCCGCCGTCACTAGAGATATGTCTATGACCAAATATGCTGTTTTTTCAATTTAATCCGCAATAGAGAACTCCAATTCATTCCGCCGTCACTAGAGATATGTCTATGACCAAATATGCTGTTTTTTCAATTTAATCCGCAATAGAGAACTCCAATTCATTCCGCCGTCACTAGAGATATGTCTATGACCAAATATGCTGTTTTTTCAATTTAATCCGCAATAGAGAACTCCAATTCATTCCGCCGTCACTAGAGATATGTCTATGACCAAATATGCTGTTTTTCAATTTAATCCGCAATAGAGAACTCCAATTCATTCCGCCGTCACTAGAGATATGTCTATGACCAAATATGCTGTTTTTCAATTTAATCCGCAATAGAGAACTCCAATTCATTCCGCCGTCACTAGAGATATGTCTATGACCAAATATGCTGTTTTTTCAATTTAATCCGCAATAGAGAACTCCAATTCATTCCGCCGTCACTAGAGATATGTCTATGACCAAATATGCTGTTTGGTTCCACTCAATTTAATCCTGGGGGCACTTATTTCGCGTATTTATTTTAAAAGCCGTTATAATAAGCAAGAATGAGTGACTCGGAAAGTAGCGCCAGCTTTGTCACTGCTGACGGAGAAGGAAATCAGGGAAGGAAATTAAAGACCATTAAAAGCAACCATTTTGGCCATAGAAAATGAAAAGCAAGTTTTTACAAAGTAATAGCTTTATTTCCTTACTAACGATTAAAATCTTTGCTCCGAGGCTCTATTTTCTATTTAAAATGCTGTTAAATTTCGCAGACATAGATGGTCGAATCTGCTTTTCTAATTATTGCACTGACGCAAGTTTTATTTTTATTACGTGTCGTACTAGGTACTTGCGCTGCTTCTAGAAAGTTCTGCTAGTTTCTATTTCAAGCTTTTTCTTTCGTCATTTTATTCGTTTTTCATTCGGTCTAACCAGGCCTCACTATGGTTATCTATTCAAGTATACTCGTACTTATATTTATGAAGTTATTACTGAACAGCCTGCTGTACAGTTTCTTGTATACAGTAGCCTTGCATCTTGAGCTGTACCCACCCAGTGCGAGCCTACGTACCATAAGCAGATTGAGATATAGACCAAAACAATATAAATGCATGCATACCAGGGGTAGCATAGTTACAGAACGAATAGAAAAAATAGAAACCGAAAATAAGAAGACAGCTGAATTTCGTCTTTGTGTTTTGTAGCCTTACAATGAGTGACGATTTTCCGGAGTACCTTGACTACCTGACAGATTGTATCAACGGACTGAATTCAGGAAAGTATCGCATTCTCACGGACGGCAACTATTCAGCATCATCATTAATTGTCATTGACAATTTCGGGAAAATAAAAAACGGAAAATGCATCCCGGAATGGGTCTTCCGATTGGATAAACCGCACAAGGGCTGCAATTACAGCCATTTGAATATTAACAGCAAAATGTTTGGCATTCCAGATCCGCACACTCCAATTCCAGATTGGATGGTTAAATATGGAAAAACGTTCGGAAAAGGCGCTAAGGTAGCAGGAAAATTATTTTCCATCGTCGGCATAGTAGCAGATATATACAATGTTTGTAAAAGCGTGGTAAAAGATTATAGAGAGAATGGATCTGTTGAGTCTGCTGTTGCTACTGGAGCAAAAACCGCCGCTCCAGTCGTCGGTTCTCGCATGGCTTGTCCAGCTGGAGCCTCAGGTGAGAGAGACTGCCAGTTATATTAATGTGAGGCACTCGCAAACTTCTACAGTGTATGTAAGTACAGGTAGCATATAGCAGTTCCCAATGATATCTAGTCGCGTAACTATTGCAATATATACATGTATGCTACTGAGCAGGCGTAAAGCGGTGCTGGCCTTTACGGATACGAGTAGCTATTATAACAGTTCTGGCAAATTCCGAAAGAACAAAAACCAAGGCAGCAATTACCGGTTGATTTCAGTTCTAATTGTGATAGCCTAGTTTGTGCTGGCTGCTGATATTGAGTCCGTTTATTGTTTGTATACTGGATTCTAGTCTCTTGGTAGAAATTATTTTTGTCTCTTTGCCTTTACGTCCCTCTCTACATGTATTTGAAACAGGTTTGGTATAGTATTTGTTTTGTATTTGAACAGGTTTTCTCTCAGTTTGGTGTCAAAACACAGGCGGAGGAATTGAGCTAACTCAACCCCAGCTAAGCGTCGGCCAATAAATATACCCAAAAAACCGACCCAAACAAAATGGAGAGAGAAAAACAGGGCAAAAGGCACAGCCAATCAGCGCGGCCCGCAGGGCAGAGCTGACAAACCATGGAAGGGGCAGAGCCACGCACGGCTGAAAGAAATGAGAGAGAAAGAGAGCTTACAGTTAACCTATCACCCTACAGCGCAGGCGATCACGATGGGGTGGGGCCTATAATGCTCGCACCGGGGAACACGGCATCCAACCCCCTCCCCCCCCTCCAACCAGTCGGTACATCGTTTGGAGTGGCCGGCCCAAAGCGCAAAATTAAAGACAAATAAATGTATGACAGAAAAATTTTACTATTGAGCAAGCAATCAATCCTTAGTGACCAACCTGATCTCATTTTAACAGCTGGAGCGGTAATTGGCACTGCCATACTACCTGGTGTTGGCACCGTTGTTGGAAGCATCTGTGGCTCTCTTTTGGCGACATTCGCTGCTGACGAAATAGTGCACAAATCGGTTCACTAGTTCTCTGACTAACTACTAAAGTTCTGTACTGGAGAATGAAGTTGCTCGATGTAGACTGCGATTTCATGATTGGATTCGATTCTGAAATGCACCCAGCAGCATGTTAAAGTTTCCACGCCAAAACCAGTGGTCAACTTTCCTCAGATCTCAGCCCCAAGTGACACAATTCACACCACGTCCGCGGGCTCGTATGAGCTGATCAAGCTGATATGAAGAGAAATAAACTGATACTAGTGCATTACCAATTGAGAATATTAGGAATTAGTTTGTTATTTATTTATCAAATCTCCACTTACATTGTTTGAATCATTATCGCAAAAACAGACTTTTTTATTTTTGGGTGGAAACTTTAACATGTTGCTGAGTGTATATTAAGTAGTTTACATATGTAATATTTATGTATATAGTAATGCCCTGTGTCTACCAAAAATTTACCAATGTCTTTGTTTAAAACACACTTCTCTTAGATTGTGTTTACATGTACCGTACATTAAGTGCTATTTATATCCCCACAAGTAGAAATCGATACTTTATAGCAATAGAAAATTAACGCAAGAAGGAAACCCGAGGTTAATGAGGGATCGAAATATGAGCAGTGCTGTAGCATCGGCCTAGATAGATTAGCTCCAGTCTCATCTGGAACCAAATGTAAAAATATAAAATAGAGATTTTGGCCTCTAAAATCCTCAGAATCCGGCTCTGCGGTGGTGCAGGACCGTCTACGGAAACTGTATGTAGTTCTTACCGGTGGTTGTACTTTGGCTCCGGCATTACGAGTAACTGTGACTGTCCTTCTTGGGAACTACAAGATACAATGACGTTGCACAGTCGAAAGTCCTTGAAAGTCGAATTTGTTTTTCTAAATTTTGCAGTGACGCGAGTTTTCATTATTTTTATCACGAGCGTACGTGCGTATTACGCATTAGGTACTTGTGCTGCTTCCAGAAAGTTCTGCTATTTTATATTTCAATCTTTTTCTTTCGTCTCCGTGTTAATTCTGTCTGACCAGGCCTTGCTGCCCAAATCTATCCAAGTACACTGCAGAAGACTCCCGCATCTCGATCAGTACCTGCAAACGTACTGAACCGATGTACTTACCGAAGTATCGAAGTACCGAATATCTAAATAGTATAAATATATAAAGGATGCAAAACGAATAGAATAATTAGAAACGAAAAATAAGGAGACAGCTAGGTGAGTTTCGTTTTTTTGTATTTCGTGTTCGACGTGGCCTCAGAATGAGTGACGACAACAGTCCTGAGTACCTTGACTACCTGACAGATATCATCAACGGACTTGATTCTGGGAAATATCGCGTTGTCACGGACGGCCACACTTCGACATTTATAGTCATCGACATGTTCGGGAAAATAAAAAACAGAAAATACATCCCGGAATGGGTCTTCCAATCGGATAAAGCGCATAAGGGCTGCAACTACTCCCATTTGAATATTAACAGCAAAATGTTTGGCATCCCAGATCCGCACACTCAAATTCCAGATTGGATGGTTAACAATGGAACGATGTTTGGAAAAGGCGCTAAGAAAGCAGGAAAATTCTTAAACATATTTGGAATAGCTGTAGATGCAGCCAATGTTGGTAAAAGCATGACAAAAGATTATAGAGAGAATGGATCCGTTACATCTGCTTTTGCTAATGGAATGAAAGCCGCTGTTCCAATTGGCGCCTCTCGCCTGGCTGGTGCAACTGCATGGAGCCTCAGGTGAGTGAGACTGCTAAATTCTATGAATGTGTGCTATTGGGACTTTTGTCTTGTTTTATCGGCTACACAATTAATATATATGGCAGAAAATGTTGCCGTTGAGCTCAGGGACAAAACCTAATCTCCTTCAACAGCTGGGGCGGCAATCGGGACTGCCATGCTACCCGGTGTTGGCACCGTTGTTAGAAGCGTCTGACCAAGCAGCGCACAAATTTGTTGACTGGTTGACTGGCTAACTAAAGTTCTGTACTGGAGAATGAAGTTGTGCGATGTCTGCGATTTACCCCATAATAGGAAATTCATCCATAGACTGACTGCGAAATCAGAATTTAATGTAACATGCGTCACTGAATAGATAACCATTCTTATTCAACCCTTTCGTTGCTTTTTGAATTTTGACAAAATGATTGTTTCTTCGTAATCTAATGGGATTCAGTTTTTCTAAAAATTGATTCACTAATTTACAAATGTAATTTAATTGCTAACCCCGCTTAAACCGCCATTGTCTACCAGAATTTATTAATATCAACGCTTTTTATTAGCTTGCATTTCTAGTTCATTAGTATACTAATAAACAACACTAATTGGTATATAGTGTTGCCCCACTACATGCATATAATCTGGAAACTTCTTACGCTCTCCATTATGCCGAAAATTGTAACATTTTAGAAGCTTCCTTCGAGCACAAAAAGAAACACCCTACTGTACTATCTCTCACTCGTTCTGATTACTACTGCGCCCCAAACTAACTACTCCTCGCTACCGAGCACTCTGTTGACTTGGTTCCTACCGATAACAGGGTTCTCTGTTCGTTCAATTACCATAGATACAACAGTTCATATGTATCGTAGGTGCCAGTTATATTCCCCCACTATAGTAGAAATCGGACTTTAGCAACAGAAAAGTAACAAGGATGGGAAACTGGCGGTTTATCAGGGAAATACGAGCAATGCCTCGGCTCTTCAGTCTCATCAGGAACCCTATTATGAACAGAGATTTTGTCCGCTAAAATCTTCAGAATCCATGCAGTTCTTTGGTGCAGGAGACCGACAATTGACCTCCAGATTTCACTTGGAATGCAACGGCGGTCAAATTGTCTGGCGGTTAAATTGTGGCGGTCCAATCGGCGTAGACCCCGATCTAGTTCAGTCTCAGTACCATATAGTTTCAATTCCCAGCTTCATCGGGCGGTAATTTGCTTATACACCAGGCGCTTCTAAGCCAGCGCCGTACACGCAGAAACTATCTCGGTCTCTCTCCCCTGTACCGCCTCCGGTGAAGCTGTACTTCAGTCTATTACCTACTATATAACATATATATATACCTTGATGGCTTTTGCCCTTTTTTCTTCTCCCTGGATGTGTTAACGATCTATTTAGCTGTAATATTATTCGAAAGTAAACGTAATTTCTGTCTGCAGGATTTTTCTTGACTGTGTAATCTTTTTAAAATTTATCCTGGCTTTCTTCGTTCTAAGTAATTAAAAACTCCCTAGCTGCCTTTGGCAGTAAAAGCATATGAAAGCTGGAAGGCTGCAAGAAAGAGTGTGAGGTTTGTGAGGTGTGTATAAGTGTGTAAAGTGTGTCATGATGTGTGTGAGGTGTGTGTATTGAGGGAAGATCAGCAGGGGGAGAGGGGGTCGTCCTGCAGCAACGCCAGAGCTGGTTGGAAACTCTGCAATGGGTCCATATCCATCGGATATTTGGGCGCAGGCCATGGAACTGCTGTGCATGTCCATGACTTCCCGCTCAAGCAGCAGGCCAAGCCTTTAACGCGGCAGGAGGCGGGCTTACGCAGGTTTCAATGATGATTCTGATTGCCACCACCTGCTCTCAGTAGTTGACCTGTCACTCTGTGAGGCTAGCATGCGCACGTTGAGCCCTAGTAGCAGGTAGTTTCGCAGCACGTCGTTCAGAAAATTTTTGAGAGTGCACTTCGAGGGCGATCCCGCGCTGGCTGATGGAGTTTGTCTTTATTGGGGATGGAGATGATCTTTGAGATCTTCTATACTGCATGGCGGCAGATGTGGACTCGTCACCACCAAGACAGCAGTGGCGGTTGAGCAGTCTGATCAAAGAAGATCAGGCAACTTCAGAACTCTCGGTCGGATTCCGTCAACTCCAGACGCAGCGTCAGGGGGGCAATATAGAAGGATTGGGTGTCAGGCCGGGTGTCAGGCCGGGTGTCAGGCCGGAGGCTGGTGGGAGAAGCAGACGAGGCTCGAGCGCGTTCAACACCAGCTAGTAGTGCGAGGCTACCAGCTGCTTTCGATTTTCCTGTGACTTGGCAGCGACGATTGTGTTGGGCTTCTCTCTGCGACCGCTCAGCCTGTTGATGGAGCGCTAGCTATGCTGTCAGTTCACAGTCAGTTGCAGGGGCGTCGCCATGGATTTAATGGTGGGGGGACAAAGCCAAGAATTCAATATGTACATGTACATGACTAAATTTTGGTACTCATTTTAGTGCCGCAAGCACTCATTTTAGCGCTGCAGGCACTCATTTTAGCGCTGCAGGCACTCATTTTAGCGCCGCAGGCACTCATTTTGGCGCCGGAGGCACTCATTTTAGCGCTGCAGGCACTCATTTTGGCGCCGGAGGCACTCATTTTAGCGCCGGAGGCACTCATTTTGGCGCTGCAGACACTCATTTTAGCGCCGCAGGCACTCATTTTGGCGCCGCAGGCATTCATTTTAGCGCCACAGACACCCATTTTAGCGCCGAAGGCGCAATAATTTGGCGCCCTGTATAAAAATTACTGATTACCACAAGGTGGGGTGGTGGGGACAAAGCTTGGCATGTCCCCCGAGAGCTTTTACTGGGGGGGACATGTCCCCCCTGTCCCCCCCCCGGTGGCGACGCGCCTGGTCAGTTGGATCTCAGCTACCGCCTCTCCGGTTTAGACTTCAGCCTGCTGCTTATGTGCTTATTGGCTCAGAGCCTGCCTGTAAGATCCTGAGGGTGTTGTTATGACTGAATCATTGTCCCACGTAGAAACACTTTTGGGCTTGCGAGATTCTCGCAGCACAGAAGCACCAGTTTGGATGGCCATTAAAAAGGCCTCGGGTGAAAAGTTTGCCGGTGCAGCTCATGGCTTGCGATCCCTGCATCCTTACTAGTATTTGACAAAGCTAATAGAGAAATCCAATTAAAAGTACATATATTATTATTTTAACAGCAAACGTATAATTTATTCATCAACTACACTGTTTGTAGTCACCGATATCGATCTATGATCAATGGATCGATGAAGACTGGAAAATAAATTGTTTCAAAACGCTGAGTTATGGAGGCATACGTTATCCCGATTTTTGAGGCAACCATATACATGTCAGAGCCTCTAAAAAGTTTATGATGAGGACGCACTTTTTTCCAAATCCCGCGCTAGCACATGGGCTCTAAACTTACTTGCCTACTAACAGTGGGCAATGGGCATTTTTATCCTTTTTCTGCGAATTTTCATAGAATCTATACTAGATATAATGTTTGGTCATACTAGTAGTCATAATAACATAGGTACAGCTTTTTGGGTCATAAATCATCGCTTTCGAAGCTGGTCTGACAGCCACCTGCGCCTCACTCAGTGTTGAGGCGGGCGCCAGATGGTCTGAGAGGATGCGGGCGGTAGCTTTTTTCTCATCATTTTGACAGGCCATCAAGATTTATGAGGTCAGAGCCTATTGTTCGTGTTCACTCAAGCGTGTGACAGCTTTGACAGCTATGCGTTTTACCCCTAAAAGTACTTTGGGATTAGCGATTAGCGATTTCTCTTCATTATCTTCACTTTCTATTCAATAAGAGCTTTCTAATGTATATTTTTTCATTAATTTCCGTCAATCCTACGCGAAAAGTCATAAATCATTTTGTTGCGATTTTGAGTGATTTATGGCCGCACCTGTCATCTTTTTACGACCCTGTGGGAACTGATAGGATCTCTCGGTCACGTGATTCTGGGTAGCAACGAGCTTAGCCAATCAGAAAATTCGGCGCTCATTTTAACAAAACGGCTCAGCCAATCAGAATCGTCGTGTTCCATTATAACAAACTGCGGTCCAGTTGGCGGCTATTTAAACCGGAGTTTTTGGCCCGCTCGGACTCAACTTTGGCTCGGGCCCAGCGCGCAACTTCTGGTTCCCGGAGCACGACCGTCGTTTCTTGATCCCCGGATTGCGACTTCCCCCCATCATCATCAAGGACGAGTCCCCTCGGTCATCAGCAGTGAACGTCAAAGGGAAGAGCATCACCTGCTAGCTATCAGCGAAGAATGTGACATCAGCACCATCCCGGGTCTACAGCTGCGAAGCACTAAGCCGATTCGGTCACTGTGGATTTCCTGGTCTCCGGCTGTTGAGTTTCTGATTGGTTGGGTGAGAGGCTACCTAGACTTGCTTGATTGGGTGATCCCTTATCTGTCCCCTGTTTCAGTAGCTGGATTAGGCGCACACTTTTGCTCATTTTGTTCAGTAGTGCTGTTGCTGAGGCAGAAGTCATTCAATAATACTGCTAGTAGTCTAAACTCCAATTCAATCTGAAGTGTGAAGTGATCTAAGGAGAAGGTTAAATCTAACAGTTATTGTTATCGGTTTTGTTTCTTTGTTCGCCGGTGGCTCAGATGAGTAGCTAAGCTAGTAGGCGCCGGTCACAGTGGACCAATGGCAAGGCAGTTCTCAGTCGATCAATCTATCAAATCAATGAGCAAAATTGCCAATGGTGCAAAATCGGCGCCAGAGATGTACTTTGTGCACTCTAGGGTAGCCAAGCGGCTCGGGTAATGAATAATGCGGTCTCTGAAGTTCGAGTTAGTCTATCATCAGCGCTATGAGAGGCTAGTTGGCGCGTTGAAGGCCAAAAGTACAATTCTTCGTACCAGGTATTTAGCAATGTAATAGTACATGTAGCTACCACATAGTCTCGCCACTGCAAGAATCCCCTGCACAAGTCCCCTCTGTACCTGCATGGCCAATGCGATCAAGTCCCAGCAGTGTCCCTTATCATCGGCTATGACTTCGAGATAGACAGCAAAAAGACACTAGTTGGCAGGTAAGTGCAAAGCCCCTTCTAGTCGGAAGCCCGATTTCGAGAGTCCCGGTGTGGTGAGCCAGGACGCACGGGCTGGTGGCAGCGAGTTAGCTAATCTGCGGATTAACTAATTTCTACCTTCAAAATTCTCCCTGCTTGTCTCTCGCTGTCCCTCTCTTAGCTATAGGACCTAGACTGCTCGCCACACGATCAAGCTACCATGGGGCTGACCATCTGACAGGAGTGGGGGGCCAGGTCTCTAATTGATTTATTTCTGAGACCTGTGGCCCGAAGGCTTCCCCACAAGGAGGCCGGAAGGTCGAAACCCATCATTTAGCGTAATTTAAAAGTGCAGCTGTCATTTTATATGTACATGTAATTAGGATAATTGAATTATTCAATTACGTACAGTGTGCAAATGTATCTATATCAATGCAGTTAAAATTTAGAGTGCACCATTTATACTGTCAAACTGCATAAATGTCGTTGACTCGTTTACTTTCATGCCACGCATTTATATTTAGAGATCAAATTCAGAAACATGTGTTTGTCTAGCATGTAAAAATAATAATAGTAATTGCTACGACTGCTTCGATCAATGGGCAGATGTGCAACCGAAAGTTCAACCGCAGCTATTGCGCGGCACATCTGTTCGAAGACTGCGAACGGCTGTTCAGTCAAAAAGACTGCATGGGGGTCGCCACACACCTGATCTGCAATTATACTTCATGCCAGCGCCACTGGCACCATATACGCTCCTATTTTACAGCTGGGTGAACTGAAGCAATTCAGAGGATAAGTGTCTTACTCTAGTACTCAATTTTTTCCCGAGTGGTTCAAAAATCGAACCCCCAACCTTTCACTCTTGATCAGTCCGGAAAATCTAACCACTGGCTAATAAAACCCCATTGCACGCACAATATACATAATTATTACCATTCATTACATGTATTTTCAAATCTGACATATGGCCCTAGCTGTTAGTCTCTAGTATCGTCCTCCCGAGTCGTGACGTGGGATTTTGGAATTTTAATTCCGTTCGAATTTTCAGTCTACGCGTTACGCTGCATGTCAGCTCCGAATGCGGTGCAATGTTTGTAAAACCCATTTTCTATAGTGGCATTGCAAAATTATAAGACGATGTTCGAAAAATCGGCCGACGTCGGATTGCTTTATACTGTAATTAGCGGGTTTTGATTGCTACACTAAATCGTCCACTCTCGATCGCTTGTCATGCTGCGCCTGCTGCATGCGATTTGAAAGCCTGACTGCGCCTGGATCGACGTGTGCTCAAGGACGACTAATTAAGTAACTCTAAGTCGTGTGCTCTCCACTTCAGTGCAAGGACTACTAGACTACTATAGACTATCTTCTGGCTGCAGCAGCTTCTTTCGCGGCAGCTAGCACACAGTCTCGGGCGATATTCGACTTAATTTGAGTGTCCTTGTCGAGTTCCTGACGAAAGTGTTCTTAGCTTATAGTGTAATTTCCCCGCCCCGGTGCGTCTAACACAACGTACCTTACTCAGAGAGAAACAACTGCATCATACAGTATAATGAATACAATTTAAACGGGTTCGTTTCAAACATGCCTGCAGGTCAGATCGACCTGAGATACACTGTATGTTGAAGCTGCTGCAGCCTTCGCTCGCAAAAGGCGTAGAGTGTATGATAAGCTATTAGCTCCAAACCAGCTGTTACTATAAAACTTGTGATTGAAATTATTTAAACTAAGGACGGTACAACAGCAGCATATGGCACGAAAGGCTTTCCATCACCAGAACTACTGCAAAGCAAATTTTAGCTAAAAATCTGGCATGATTTCACTTGAGATCAAGTTAAGGTTATAAAATAGAATTTATACTGCTTTTTGTTAGTGGCTCTGGTTGCGGATTAAATCGCATGGTGTGTGAAAACAGGCTCTCTTTATTATCGAACTGGTGGTACATCATCACGACAATCGTTGATTATTCTAAGAACAAAAATTAAAAAATAATCCTCGGCCATTTGACAAAAATTAAAATATTGATCAAGTCAAGTTAAGACAGTGCTAGCTCTGTTATTGATCAGTTCTCGCTTTTTGGCAAATGTTATTTGCGATTCCTAAATGTAAATGTAGAAATTTTTTTTCTTAGCTATCACACATTGGTTTTAGAGCGTAGCCTAGGCTAACATTAACATCAAGAAGTCAATCGATTTAAGAATCAAGAGCCACACGATCACTAAGTTTAAACTTTATGCACGCTTAGTCTAGGGCCTAGGCAGTTAAATTGTTTTGTCTGTACATTTGAATCTCATCATCCATCACAAGCTGACCAGGATAAAGAAAGCTTGCTAGTCTAGCCAGTCCTAGGCCTATAATATAAAAATGCCTCGTAAGTAATTTTTGTGATTAGGATACTATAATAGCAACTTGGCTTTCAAACTTGTACCTCAAATAAGACCTTGGAATCTTGGATGCAATTTTGCATCATTGCACTAGTGAAAAAACCTAGACTAGGCCTATGTGTTTTTATAAAATTACTATTTAACATCTTGACTAGTGTAGGACCAAGACTGCCACACACCAAGACCACCATACTTAGGAGCTAGGAGAGGAATCTGGCTCAATGTGTTATTAAATGGTGCGAGAGAGAAGATAAGTAGGTAGGGAAGCCAGCAAGACAAGCCTGCAAGAGAGGAACCTATGACTAGGCCTATAAGAGGAATAGCAATGAATGAATGATAGAAGATTGGTAGCTCTCCTTGGCCTTAATACCAATAGCCAATAATAGCTGTGGCAGTCTTGGTGTGTGGCAGTCTTAGTCATGTGCCTCTTGACTATTTATCTATTATCATATATTATATCCTGAAATTGTATCTTAGAGTCTGGAAAGTTACATATATATGCCAGAATCTGCTGGTATACTATTTAAATTTAAAAGTTGGGCTATTTTTGTTTACCATTTTAAGCTTGAGAAATTTTTGGTTTAAAAGTTAATGCAGTTTTTGTTATATAAATTCTAGTGAATAAATTCATGCTAGGCCCTAGGTCTGCGGTCATTTCGTCTGCCGCCTTTTCATCTACCAAAGAATTTTAGCAGACGAAACGACTTTTTTATTTATGTTTATTTTGGTTCACTTATTTCGTAATTTTTATGTAGGGAATTAAAATAAATTAGTATAAGCAAGTTTTAAGTATGTTTTCTTATTTATATTGATACATTTTGTTTTTCTTCATTTTCTACGAAACCTAACTTACCTTTTTTAACACTTTGTGCATTTAAGCTACTTGTATTCGTGAATAAATTGCATGAGTTTACATTTTCTGTGCCTACAATTTCGATTGCTCCTTACATTTTACACTTTGTGCATTTAAGCTACTTGTATTCGTGAATAAATTGCATATGAGTTTACATACACGAAAAAAAAGAAAGTTGGAAGGAAACTAAATGGTTGGAACTTGGAGATATTTGCTTCTGGCTTTGTGTATTTATATATATGCAACATATTAGCTCCGGAACTTGCAGAAAAATCCTAGCATTATAATAAATTAGAATTAATAAGACATTTACATTACACTTCCATGCGAAGCTTGATGACATAATTAGTTATTCCGATTTATATATTATATATATTGGCAGACAAAACGACTATATCGTATATTGGCAGACGAAAAGGCGGCAGACGAAAAGGCGGCAGACGAAATGACTGTCAACTAGGCCCTAGGCCTAGGGCCTATGTATATACATACTTGAAAAGTTTAGTATAAAAGTATATTTGGATTTACATTTTATAAATAAATATTATTATATTATATTTTATAAAAAATAAAGTTAATGAAATTGATTGCTTAAAATGTTTTGGGCATTTTATGAATTCTTTCATTTTACAATCCCCATTCCTAGGCACTTTTGTTATACCATCCCTGGGTAAAAGATGCAATGAAAGAATATAGACACCAAAGGACTAGAAACGTATCCATCAAAGAGTCAAAGTCACTGCACTAAGGCAGTTTCAAAAGCTGTCTATTTTGAAGGCAATCAAACAAAGCCTAGACAAGAGTCTTTACAAGAATAGTATAGGAGCCTTCCTATATTCACTTTCGTTATACAATCATTTAAATAGAGGAAGTGTATGGAAAGGGATCGGATAGGCTAACAAAACTTAGGCTTTTCATCAATTTCGTAATATGATCCCTCAAGTCAGAAATTTGTTTGCAGGGGATCGTATATCAAAAGTGAAATTTAGGTATAGTAGGCTATTAATTGTATATGAAGTAAAAATAGTTCATACGACTTGTTTGATACCTGCCTAACACAGCCCCCTCAATTTTGTTTTAACAATCCCCTTATGGTATGGAGAGCTATTGTTTCATGCTATCAGGGTTCATATAATGAAAGTAAAGGGAGGTAAAATATAGATGTATGTCGTATAGAACAACTTAGGAGACTTCTTTTTATCAGCCATTGCTGAAATTTTTACAAGGTGTTTTTTTCGCATGTTAGGTACACAATCCCCTCCAAACAAATTTTTGCCTTGAGGGATCATATTACGAAATTGACGAAAAGCCCAAGTTTCGTTATCTGATCCCTTTCCATACATTTCTTCCATTTAAATGATTGTATAACGAAAGTGAATATAGGGACATTCCTACTATTGCCAAGAAGATTCATGGCTTACAATTAATTAGGATAATCGTTGCAGTACCAATTCAAACTTGAGAAACATATCGCGAAACTAACTGGAATATACTCCACTGATATATAAGCAAGACTCCTATCCTTTATATAGGAGATCATATAACGAAAGTGCCATGTTCTATAGGATAAATGTAAGGGGATTGTAAAACAAAAGAATGCCATTTTTTGCATAATTAAATTTTTAAAATTATCTTTTTACAAGAAATTTTGACATATATTATAAGGACTTTTGGTTTGGTATATATTGACAATTTAAATAATATTCTTGTTCTAATGTATAATACTACATAATCTGGACCCTGTATTAGACCTTAGATGTAATTTGGCATCTTGGCACTAGCCAAAAACAATCTAAAATAAAAAATATAAGTTGAAATAAATTTCTAAATAAAATTATTTTTTTGTTATAAGTCAACTACAAATAATTTTTTCTTTATTCTATAGCAGATAGTTTTGTATTTTATAAATAGGTATATATTTTAGTTTTATTTATTAAATGAATATTGGAGCAAATGAGGTTTTTTCAGATGGTATTTAGCATACAAAATTAGACACTAAAAGTACATATTTAGCTTATACATCTGTGTGCCTAAGGTTGGATTTAAAAATGATATAGCAATAGTATATATCATACATGCGCAACCTCTGAAATTACGCTGGCCGTGCGACTTAGTTTTGACCAAAAATGTGACTTAGTTTTGTGACTTAGTTTGCTTCTTATGCGACTTACCTGATCCTTTTTGCAACTTAGTTGCTCCTTTTGCGACTTACCTGATCCTTTTTGCGACTTAGTTGCTCCTGTTGCGACTTACCTGATCCTTTTTGCGACTTAGTTTGCTTCTTATGCGACTTGTTTTTCTTTTGCTTCACCATTTTTCCTTGAACCGCTCTTTTTTTGCTTTCCTGTTGCCTTTCTTTCTTGGTTCTTGTGTTTTTCTGTTTTTGGTTGACTCAATTTTGCAACTTATCCCTGGTCAGCCACAATTTACGGTGGCCGGATCGGCCAGCTCGGCCAGCAGTTGCGCATGTATGGTATATATAATAACAAAAACAGTAAACAACAAAATACATCAATCAATTAGCAGACAATATCACAAAGGCCTAGGTGCGCCACCGGTTATGCTGTCAGCAATGTTCGGTGTACCGACATCAGCTAGCAGACAGTCAACAAAGCGCCAAGTATGAGCCTGCCCTTGCTAGTAAGGTGCATATAGCATTATCAGTAGCAACTCCTGCATTGGCTCTGGGTAGTACCACTTTGTTTAGATGAGATTGCTTGCCAGCTAGAGTTGCTGACTAGACTATTTATATTATTATACTAGAAATAGTACACTATAATTTTAAATGCACTATTTTATTCTTTAGAGTTTTTTTAGAAAGCAAACATACTAGCAAAGAAGCATGTATAGTCATGCATAGATAATTTTAATACTAGAAATGATTTATTTTTTTATTTTAAGAATGTTGGTAAATAGATAAAAAGGCATTGGTATTGGTAATTGATAAATGGTAAGTAGACAAAAAGCATCAATAAAAGAATAAGAAGTGCCAATGGATGGATATTGAATATTGATATTTCCATGGACACATTGTAATCGACAATATTAGGAGCTGATTATGATTTCGATATGTGTAAATTTGTTAATTTTCACATCTTTAGCACAAAGACAACAGGATAAGTTTGTTAAAGTAAAAGGCTTCTTTTAATTCATTGATGTTTATGCAAAAATGCAGCCAAAATTTTAAATAAAAGATAGTAGCAAAATAGCATTAAGAATATACAGTTTAGTGGGAATTATAAAATATAAATTTCCTTAATATATTCAACCTTGTCCTCCTCCAAAGAATAGGAAGTCAATCATTGTGATGTTGATGACCTTAGAACTATTTTTGGCAGCACTCCGCAAACTGCCAGACAATATAAATTAAAACCATTAGTGAATTCAACAAAATGAGCATCATGCTAAATTTTTTATACACAAAATTTATTGTTGCACCAGGTCGCTGCCAGGGCTGCTGTGGCATGTGCAAGCCGCGATGGGTTCGACTTGTGGACAATATCTATCCAAAAAACTATTTGGTGAGATTCTAAAAATCTAAATGCACCTCTAAGTACTACATGTTACTCAAGTGTCTGACAAATTGTCTAAAATTGTTCGCATGATAAAATCTCTGCAGAACAAGCAGCCCAATGGGCCGAAGCTCAACTCGCTGACTCATTATTCATGCCGCAACCCTGAGAAGCTCGCTCGTATTGCCGAGTACCTGGAGAGCCGGCTGCAGAGAGATCTTTATAGGAGAAAGACTGGGTGAGTTGAGATCAGAAAGATCGGCTGTAAAACCAGTTTACTGTGAGCAGTGAGAAATTTTCCAATCCATTTTTTATTTTAGGCACGTCTTTGTCTCCATGGACATCATTGACAATCTGATCAAGAGCTGCCAGCGACTGGACAACTTCATCTGCACCTATTTGGCTATGGTCACCAGCTTGTTGGAGAATAAGGATCCCGAGCTGCAGGTTTGGCTTATTGGCTGACTGGATTAACTGTATCATATCCAGACTTAACAGATCCCCAGATTAGGTCTTCAGCGACCTTCTACCCTCCCAGATCCTCAGTTGCTGGGCCACCAGCCTCCCAGAGTGTCAGTTGCTGGGCCAGCCTCCCAGAGTGTCAGTTGCTGGGCCAGCCTCCCAGAGTGTCAGTTGCTGGGCCAGCCTCCCAGAGTGTCAGTTGCTGGGCCAGCCTCCCAGAGTGTCAGTTGCTGGGCCAGCCTCCCAGATCCTCAGTTGCTGGGCCAGCCTCCCAGATCCTCAGTTGCTGGGCCAGCCTCCCAGATCCTCATTTGCTGGGCCAGCCTCCCAGATCCTCAATTGCTGGGCCATCCTCCCAGAGTGTCAGTTGCTGGGCCATCCTCCCAGAGTGTCAGTTGCTGGGCCATCCTCCCAGAGTGTCAGTTGCTGGGCCATCCTCCCAGAGTGTCAGTTGCTGGGCCATCCTCCCAGAGTGTCAGTTGCTGGGCCATCCTCCCAGAGTGTCAGTTGCTGGGCCATCCTCCCAGAGTGTCAGTTGCTGGGCCATCCTCCCAGAGTGTCAGTTGCTGGGTCAGCCTCCCAGATCCTCGGTTGCTGGGCCAGTCTCCCAGATCCTAAGTTGCTGGGCCATCCTCCCAGAGTGTCAGTTGCTGGGCCAGCCTCCCAGATCCTAAGTTGCTGGGCCAGCCTCCCAGATCCTAAGTTGCTGGGCCAGCCTCCCAGATCCTCAGTTGCTGGGCCAGCCTTCCAGATCCTCAGTTGCTGGTCCAGCCTCCCAGATCCTCAATTGCTGGGCCACCAGCCTCCCAGAGTGTCAGTTGCTGGGCCAGCCTCCCAGATCCTCAGTTGCTGGGCCAGCCTTCCAGAGTGTCAGTTGCTGGGTCAGCCTCCCAGATCCTCAGTTGCTGGGTCAGCCTCCCAGATCCTCAGTTGCTGGGCCAGCCTCCCAGATCCTCAGTTGCTGGGCCATCCTCCCAGAGTGTCAGTTGTTGGGTCAGCCTCCCAGATCCTCAGTTGCTGGGCCAGTCTCCCAGATCCTCAGTTGCTGGTCCAGCTTCCCAGATCCTCAGTTGCTTGAATCCTATCACACCCCAAACTACTCGCAGATGACGGGCACGCAGAGCTTCGAGAAGTTCTCCGAGATCGACAAGGAGACGCCCAACTACCTGAAGGAGTACGCCACTTTGCTGGAGTGCTTTGTCAAGATGTGCCACGACGCCAGTCCCGACGAGGCGGTCCGCTGCCGGGTGCGCTGCGCCGGGCTGCAGGGCATCATGAGCATGATGCGCAAAGTGGCCTCCGATGATTTGCAGATCAACATCTGGGAACAGGTGCACATGAACCAGATCCTCTGGGGCATCCTGTTCAACCTGGAGGAGGGTTTGCAGGTGAGTTTTTCGAAAATTCGAGCCTCAGGCAATTCAGAGAGTAGAGAGCAGATTCAGTAGGGTAGACAGCAGATTCCGGAGGGCAGAGAGCAGATTCAGTAGTGAGTAGGGTAGAGAGCAGATTCAGTAGGGTAGAGAGCAGATTCAGTAGGGTAGAGAACAGATTCAGTAGGGTAGAGAGCAGATTCAGTAGGGTAGACAGCAGATTCAGTAGGGTAGAGAACAGATTTAGGAGGGTAGAGAGCAGATTCAGTAGGGTAGACAGCAGATTTAGGAGGGTAGACAGCAGATTCAGGAGGGTAGACAGCAGATTCAGTAGGGTAGAGAACATATTCAGGGGGCAGAGAGCAGATTCAATCCGCACTGCAATGCCGCACCCCGCAGGCAAGCGAGGAGGCGGCCGCCGCCGCAGCCCCGACCGCAGCGGCGCCCTCAGTCGGCGGCGACGTGGCGCTGCTGGCCGAGGCGGGTGACGGAGGCGGCTGCGCCTCAGGCAGCGGCCCGCGGCCATTCGACAAGGCTAAGGAGGCCCTGGAGGACCTGGTGATGCGAGCCAATTACAACAACATGAACTGCATAGTGGACCCGGTGCTGACCCACCTGGACCACAATCCAGACCTGTGGGCGCCCAACCGGTTCGCCGTGTTCGTATTCCACACCATCATCTGCCGCATCCCCAAGCCGTCCCAGGCCTACGCTGTGGTGGACCGGGTCATCCAGCACCTCAACACGGTCAAGTCCACCCCGGTGAAGAAGGCAGTTGTCCAGGTTGTCAGCAGCATTGTGGGCTACGCTGCCAGCGATGCTATTGGGCCGGCCGTGTACAATGTGTTCAAGGAGCTGTGCAGGCAGCTCATGCAGAGCATCTGGTCCAGGGATGAGAGCAGCGATGTGAGTTTAGGTTGGGTTTCCACGCTTGGGATAAGACATCGACTCATTCACTGATCCTCAGTTGCTGGGCCAGCCTCCCAGATCCTCATTTGCTGGGCCAGCCTCCCAGATCCTCTGTTGCTGGGCCAGCCTTCCAGATCCTCAGTTGCTGGGCCAGCCTTCCAGATCCTCGGTTGCTGGGCCAGCCTCCCAGATCCTCAGTTGCTGGGCCATCCTCCCAGATCCTCAGTTGCTGGGCCAGCCTTCCAGATCCTCGGTTGCTGGGCCAGCCTCCCAGATCCTCAGTTGCTGGGCCAGCCTCCCAGATCCTCAGTTGCTGGGCCAGCCTCCCAGATCCTCAGTTGCTGGGCCAGCCTCCCAGATCCTCGGTTGCTGGGCCAGCCTCCCAGATCCTCAGTTGCTGGGCCAGCCTCCCAGATCCTCAGTTGCTGGGCCAGCCTCCCAGATCCTCAGTTGCTGGGCCAGCCTCCCAGATCCTCGGTTGCTGGGCCAGCCTCCCAGATCCTCGGTTGCTGGGCCAGCCTCCCAGATCCTCAGTTGCTGGGCCAGCCTCCCAGATCCTCAGTTGCTGGGCCAGCCTCCCAGATTCCAAATTTGGAAGTGACCCCACACGTGACCGCCGCTTGCCACCTCAGGTGGAGTCGCAGTACCGCGAGGAGGTCATCAACACGATGGTCCGCTACTCGGAGGCTTCGCCCGACACGCAGAAAGTGGAGATTATGAAGTACATTCTGTCCTTCGAGGCGCAGCACGTTCGCATGCTGGACCAGAGCTCGCAGTCGCAGCCGGAGGTGGAGGAGCGCAAGCGCAAGATGCTGCTGAAGAGCCTGCTCAAGACTGTTAGCATGGTTGCTGAGAACTATCGCACCACGGTGATCTCCAACGCTTTCCCATTTGATTTCCTGCCTCCCCTGCTGAAGATCTCTATGAATAGCGATCCCGGCATCCGGGTTGTGGTGCAGAACATCTTGCAGCACCTCATCGATAGGCACTCTTATCGGGAGGCCTTCAGCCGGGTGCGCCTACTGCCGTTGCCCGACAGCTCGACAGGTGCGCCGTCACCGCGGCACGACAAGCCGTCTCGGCAGGACATGCAGTTCATGCGGTCCGCCATGGGCAGTGAGCTGCTCACCCACCTGTACACCCAGCTACAGGTGAGAACTGCGCGGTTGTTATTCAAGTAATAATCATCTAGTAAAAAGTCTAAATTAATCTAATGATATCCGTCTCTAAGATTTTCCCTTGGGGGGGGGGCGTGGAGGTGTCGCAGCCCAGTGGTCCAGCACGGATCTCTGATGTACCAACGGCCCAGGCTCGATTCCAAGTTGTCAGTCACATTAATTGGAATCTCGGCTTGGCTCTGCTCGTGCCCAGAGCACAGTAAATTGTACATACGAAACGATAAAGTTTATAGTGCGTATATGTGCGTATGACTGCGTACGTATCCGCGCGCTTGTGTGCCTGCTCAGGGGAGTCGGCGGAATGGGCATCAATGCCTCTCGCCTCTTGTGTGGCGATGTCGCTTAAAATGTGCCAGGGTGCCTCTAATAAAAAAAATCTATCCTGAAAATCGTCTCTGTATCTTTCTTGAGAATCGTCTCTTGATCTCACATGAGAGTTGTGGGATCTCATTAGATCTCATATGAAAATCGTCTCTAGATCTCACATGAGAATCGTTTCTAGATCTCACATGAGAATTGTCTTTAGGTCTGACCTAAGAATCGTTTCTAGACCTTACCTGAGAATAGTCTCTTGATCTCACCTGAGAATCGTCTCTAGATCTCACCTGAGAATCGTCTCTAGTTCTCACCTGAGAATCGTCTCTAGATCTCACCTGAGAATTGTCTCTAGATCTCACCTGAGAATCGTCTTTAGATCTCACCTGAAAATCGTCTATAGATCTCACCTGAAAATGGTCTCAAAATAGCCCCATTATGCCGTAATGCGAACGCCCCTCAGACTGAGCAGCTTGCTTCCATCCCGCAGGAGGAGAGCAACCGGGTGGACAACTTCGAGAAGCTGTACACCACCCTGTGCCTGCTGGCGCTGGAGACTGCGGCAGATGAAGCTCTGGTTGAGTTCTTCCGCCTCGGCCTGCAGACTCAGGACTTTCTAGTCAGCGATCGGTGCGGCCTGAAGATTGTGCACAAGTCTGCCGCCATGGCGGTTGTGGCCGCCCTCTTCACCCTGCTGTGCGGCCTGCAGCCTTGCAAAGGCATCGACGCTCACGTGGCCGAGGTCGGAATTTATTCGATTTTTACAGAATATAGCAATCATGCACTTTGTGTGCTACTTATTTAGCTACTGGGCAGTAGAATGCCTAAACTCTATATATTTAATTCCGCTAAATGCACGCAGGTGATTGAGCAGCGAAACAGCAAAGCGCCGCATTTTCTGCCTAAAGTGGCTTTCAATAGGAATAATACAGCTAAGAGGTGAGTCCGACTTGCTTTCTAGTGTCTGTCTTAGTGGCTGTCTGTCTGTCTGTCTGTCTGTCTGTCTGTCTGTCTGTCTGTCTGTCTGTCTGTCTGTCTGTGTGTCTGTCTGTCTGTCTGTCTGTCTGTCTGTCTGTCTGTCTGTCTGTGTGTCTGTCTGTCTGTCTGTCTGTCTGTCTGTCTGTCTGTCTGTCTGTCTGTCTGTCTGTCTGTCTGTGTGTCTGTCTGTCTGTCAGTCTGTCTGTCTGTCTGTCTGTCTGTCTGTCTGTCTGTCTGTCTGTCTGTCTGTGTGTCTGTCTGTCTGTCTGTCTGTCTGTCTGTCTGTCTGTGTGTCTGTCTGTCTGTCTGTCTGTGTGTCTGTCTGTCTGTCAGTCTGTCTGTCTGTCTGTCTGTCTGTCTGTCTGTCTGTCTGTCTGTCTGTCTGTGTGTCTGTCTGTCTGTCTGTCTGTCTGTCTGTCTGTCTGTGTGTCTGTCTGTCTGTCTGTCTGTCTGTCTGTCTGTCTGTGTGTCTGTCTGTCTGTCAGTCTGTCTGTCTGTCTGTCTGTCTGTCTGTCTGTCTGTCTGTCTGTCTGTCTGTCTGTCTGTCTGTCTGTGTGTCTGTCTGTCTGTCTGTCTGTCTGTCTGTCTGTCTGTCTGTCTGTCTGTCTGTGTGTCTGTCTGTCTGTCTGTCTGTCTGTCTGTCTGTCTGTCTGTCTGTCTGTCTGTCTGTGTGTCTGTCTGTCTGTCTGTCTGTCTGTCTGTCTGTCTGTCTGTCTGTCTGACTACACCCTGTATGCCATCACACTGTCCATCGCGCAGCTACGCCACCGAGTCCATCACTCCTGAGCTGCTGTTCTCAACCGACCAGATCGAATCCGAGCTGAAGGCGGCCGGCTTCGACACCAGCACCCTGCGGCAGCCATACGAGTCGCTGATGGACCTGCGTGCTAAGCTAGGTGACGAGATAAACGCATCGAACAGAGGTGAGGCCATGGTCAGAGCTTGGTTTAAACAAATTGACTGTAATACTTTGCTGCAATTTAAGTTTGTCTGTTTGTTTTTATAAATTCGCTAGTAAAATGATACATTTACATGTAAATACAAGAGTGCAAATAAATATTAACGCCCGAACACTCGGCTATCTGGTCTACTAGGCGGATTTGTTGGATTCGGCAGGCAGCAGCCAAAGCGAAGGGAGTCAACATTTCACTGTAAATAATATCTGCGTATGCGTTTTGGCCGTCCTGATTCGATGGCTCAATAATATCAATGTGTTTCAATATATGGCCATTGTAGTTTCATAAATTTAAATCTTTCTCAAAACTTTGGCGTATTGATTCATTCAAATCAGTAATTGCTGCCAGATAGATTGGTTGCGGGCCAGTTCCTTATCCATCAGTGTACTCTTATAGCTTAGCGAAATTTATACATTGTTCCCTCTCAATGTACACTCTGCCTGCCCCCACCAACCCATAGACCCTCTGCCTCTCTCCCCAATGTACACATTGCCTGCCCCTTCCAACCCATAGACCCTCTGCCTCTCTCCCCAATGTACACTTTGCCTGCCCCTTCAACCCATAGACCCTCTGCCTCTCTCCCCAATGTACACTTTGCCTGCCCCTTCCAACCCATAGACCCTCTGCCTCTCTCCCCAATGTACATATTGCCTGCCCCCTTCAACCCAAAGACCCTCTGCCTCTCTCCCCAATTTACACATTGCCTGCCCCCTCTAACCCATAGACCCTCTGCCTCTCTCCCCAATGTACACATTGCCTGCCCCCACCAACCCATAGACCCTCTGCCTTTCTCCCCAATGTACACATTGCCTGCCCCTTCCAACCCATAGACCCTCTGACTCTCTCCCCAATGTACACTTTGCCTGCCCCTTCAACCCATAGACCCTCTGCCTCTCTCCCCAATGTACACTTTGCCTGCCCCTTCCAACCCATAGACCCTCTGCCTCTCTCCCCAATGTACATATTGCCTGCCCCCTTCAACCCAAAGACCCTCTGCCTCTCTCCCCAATTTACACATTGCCTGCCCCCTCTAACCCATAGACCCTCTGCCTCTCTCCCCAATGTACACATTGCCTGCCCCACCAACCCATAGACCCTCTGCCTCTCTCCCCAATGTACACATTGCCTGCCCCCTCCAACCCATAGACCCTCTGCCTCTCTCCCCAATGTACACTTTGCCTGCCCCCTCTAACCCATAGACCCTCTGCCTCTCTCCCCAATGTACACATTGCCTGCCCCCTCCAACCCATAGACCCTCTGCCTCTCTCCCCAATGTGCACATTGCTTGCCCCTCCAACCCATAGACCCTCTGCCTCTCTCCCCAATGTACACATTGCCTGCCCCCTCCAACCCATAGACCCTCTGCCTCTCTCCCCAATCAATTTATTATTGATTTCGTTCTGCATGTAGGAATACTCTTTTGGGTGTTAAATCTATTATTGACTAATTGTTTCAATCTCTGACATTAATTGGTTTAAGTGAGTAGATTTATGATTTTTTCGAGTTTTTTCATCTCACCTAAAGTTTAATAATGATTAACAGTAAAATGAATACTTTTTTCTGTACAGTACTTGTTCTTAAGAAAATTTATCTCTGCTTAAATTTGATTCTCACAACTTCCATTATCATTCCCATTGTCCCCACAGATTGGGTTGTAGTGACGGAGTGTTCCTATATTATGGGGGGGGGGCTGGCTTCAAATCCTTTTCATTTATCTGTGCAATTCGATGTATGAAATATTAATATTAACAATAATTAACCACACAGCGATTATTCACCTATAGAGTCAATAATAATTGTTATTTCACTAATAATTTCTATCACTCTTTTTGCCGGATTTTTTAAAGTCAAGTGAAATAAAATAATTTGCGCATTCGCACATTTCATTTTAGCAGTAGTACTAGTAGTAGTGCGATATAGGTTATCAAACATTTTGTTATAATTTATTTTTCATTATAAATCCTTTGTTTTAGTTCGTAAGTATGAGGCACCCGGTTGAATCCGGTTGAGTGGTCAGTTTGATAAACGGCAGATCATTGATTAGATTAATTTGTTATAACTATTTTAACTAACCACATTAACACGTGTTTTTAACCACTAACATTTGCGTAGCATATGATGTTATAGTTATTATTTATTTATTTCATTGCATTTGCTTTTATTTGTTAACTTAAGTTTTGGTTTTTAACTTCTGCAGTTTTTGCATGCCCAGTGAGCTCTGCATCTCTGCTTTTCTCTTTGTCTCCCTTTCCGCCTCTTGTGTACCTCTACCTCCACCTCCTATCTACCTCTCCACCTATCTCCTTCTTTAACTCTCCTATCTGTTTCTCTCCTCTCCTGTCTCCCTCTCTGCCTCTCCTATCTTATCTACCTCTCCTCCCACCTCTTCTATGTACCTCTCCCTTCCCCAATTTCCACCCTCTCTCTAGATCCTCTCTTCTTTATCTCATCCTCTCCCTCACTTTTTCCCATATCTCCTTCCCTTTCCCACTCTAATCTATTTTATCCCTCTCTTTCATGGCTCTCACCAAGTTATTGATCACCGGTAAAAAGATAGTGTATAAAGTTATTATCGATACATATCGGGTGAATCAACTTTAGTACTATCTAGCGGCTCAATTTGCACGAGGATCTTCGACTGCCTTTAGGATTAGAAAAAAGTGCAATGCTAAAAAATCAGCCATTCCTTTCTCATCCAAGCTTACTAACGCAACCAATAGCTAAGTTAAGCTATGTACGCTATTTTTATCTTCTGTTGATAGTCCAAATTTCGATGATTGAATCTCCGCCCTCCCCCCGAATTTTTCATCACTGCAAGATTTCCGCGACTTCATGCAAACTGTCGGGGGCGCCAGGCGCGATCGTCGGGAAAGCGCCTGGTCTCTGGCGCCTTCGGTTAGCGACGAGAGCGTCGGGAGCCGGTCGCGTCGGCTCAGCCGGTCCGACAGCCTATCGGATTTGGATCTGTCTTTCGGCGCGTTTAGGAAGATTATGTGTGAGTTTTGGTGGCTTAGTGAGCTTGTAGTCTGTGCTCAGTGATCCTGCAGTCTGTGCTCAGTGATCTTGTAGTCTGTGCTCAGTGATCCTGTAGTCTATGCTCAGTGATCCTGCAGTCTATGCTCAGTGATCCTGCAGTCTATGCTTAGTGATCCTGCAGTCTATGCTTAGTGATCCTGCAGTCTATGCTTAGTGATCCTGCAGTCTATGCTTAGTGATCCTGCAGTCTATGCTTAGTGATCCTGCAGTCTATGCTTAGTGATCCTGCAGTCTATGCTTAGTGATCCTGCAGTCTATGCTTAGTGATCCTGCAGTCTATGCTTAGTGATCCTGCAGTCTATGCTTAGTGATCCTGCAGTCTATGCTTAGTGATCCTGCAGTCTATGCTTAGTGATCCTGCAGTCTATGCTTAGTGATCCTGCAGTCTATGCTTAGTGATCCTGCAGTCTATGCTTAGTGATCCTGCAGTCTATGCTTAGTGATCCTGCAGTCTATGCTTAGTGATCCTGCAGTCTATGCTTAGTGATCCTGCAGTCTATGCTTAGTGATCCTGCAGTCTATGCTTAGTGATCCTGCAGTCTATGCTTAGTGATCCTGCAGTCTATGCTTAGTGATCCTGCAGTCTATGCTTAGTGATCCTGCAGTCTATGCTTAGTAAGTTTATCTACCAGTTTAACCGCCGTCTCTGCCCCTCTCCACTCAGACGAGCCGCCAGCTCAGCGCTTGAAGCGCCGAGCCGAGGAGGAGCGCGAGATCAAGGAGCTGTACGACACCGCCTCCTTTGACGAGCTGCTGGAGCGACACCGCAGGGAGAAGGCCACCCCCATCAACGAGGTTATCGCCTTCCTCAAGGAGGTTGAAGCCTCCAACAACAGCGACAGTCGGCCTGAACTGGGCGACAGCGGCAAGGAGCTGCGAGTCTGCGAGCCGAGGAAGGGCGCCACTATTAAGGAGATCGAGTTCCCGTCGCTATTCGTGTTCTGAGCTGTCCGATGAGATGCAGCTCGATCATAATTTTACTGGACTAAATTCGCTTTGTACTTTTCACATGCAATTCGTAAATTCTGAGTCTTAAATCTACTAAATGACAAAATGTCATAATTGAGACGCTAATTCCTTGATTTCTAAAATCTCATAGGGAAGATTTTGAGTCCTCGGTTTCTAAAATCTTATGGGTGTTATTCTTAGTCTATGATTTCTGTAAAATTTCATGGGTGAGATTCTGAGTCTACGATCTCTCTAATCTCATGGGTGAGATTCTGAGTCTACGATCTCTCTAACCTCATGGGTGAGATTCTGAGTCTACGATCTTTCAAATCTCATGGGTGTTATTCTTAGTCTATGATTTCTGTAAAATTTCATGGGTGAGATTCTGAGTCTACGATCTCTCTAATCTCATGGGTGAGATTCTGAGTGAGTCTACGGTTTCTAAAATCTCATAGGTGAGATTCTGAGTGAGTCTATGGTTTCTAAAATCTCATAGGTGAGATTCTGAGTGCGTCTACGGTTTCTAAAATCTCATAGGTGAGATTCTGAGTGAGTCTATGGTTTCTAAAATCTCAGGTGAGATTCTGAGTGCGTCTACGGTTTCTAAAATCTCATAGGGAAGATTTTGAGTCCTCGGTTTCTAAAATCTTATGGGTGTTATTCTTAGTCTATGATTTCTGTAAAATTTCATGGGTGAGATTCTGAGTCTACGATCTCTCTAATCTCATGGGTGAGATTCTGAGTCTACGATCTTTCAAATCTCATAGGTGAGATTCTGAGTGAGTCTACGGTTTCTAAAATCTCATAGGTGAGATTCTGAGTGAGTCTATGGTTTCTAAAATCTCATAGGTGAGATTCTGAGTGCGTCTACGGTTTCTAAAATCTCATAGGGAAGATTTTGAGTCCTCGGTTTCTAAAATCTTATGGGTGTTATTCTTAGTCTATGATTTCTGTAAAATTTTATGGGTGAGATTCTGAGTCTACGATCTCTCTAATCTCATGGGTGAGATTCTGAGTCTACGATCTTTCAAATCTCATAGGTGAGATTCTGAGTGAGTCTACGGTTTCTAAAATCTCACGGGTGAGATTCTGAGTCTACGATCTTTCAAATCTCATAGGTGAGATTCTGAGTGAGTCTACGGTTTCTAAAATCTCACGGGTGAGATTCTGAGTCTACGATCTTTCAAATCTCATAGGTGAGATTCTGAGTGAGTCTACGGTTTCTAAAATCTCATGGGTGAGATTCTGAGTGAGTCTATGGTTTCTAAAATCTCATGGGTGAGATTCTGAGTGAGTCTACGGTTTCTAAAATCTCATAGGTGAGATTCTGAGTGAGTCTACGGTTTCTAAAATCTCAAAGGTGAGATTCTGAATGAGTCTACGGTTTCTAAAATCTCACGGGTGAGATTCTGAGTCTACGATCTTTCAAATCTCATAGGTGAGATTCTGAGTGAGTCTGCGGTTTCTAAAATCTCATGGGTGAGATTCTTGGTCTATGATTTCTGTAAAATTTTATGGGTGAGATTGTGAGCCCATATTGTTTTTAAGTCTGAGGCTTTGGGTGTGTATTAATTCAATAAGCAATAACTGTACCAACATGTCTGTCTGTGATGCTACTATGAATTTGTCTAAACTAACTGGTTTGTATTATTTTCTTCGAAATTCAAGTTTTTGTTTTTGTTTTTAATGCGCATTCGCGCAATATTCTACTTTTTTTTCTCTAAGCCATTGTTAGTAGGCAGTTTGGTATTATGTGTTTAGATAAACAGAATTGTTAGTAAGCCTTACTATATATTCTTACTAATCTATATTATACTAGTATTAACAATCGGTTCTTTTATATAATTTCTAATCCGCATAATCTGCATAACGCCTATGCACTGAATGGTGAGCTTGTACTCCGATATATTTATTTATTTAAGCCTGATTTACTCTGTCTGTTTTTCTTGTGCGAATATTCTAGGTCTATATGCCTTCGCTTTGTGTATTTAAATATCATTGAATTGTGTTGTAAAACCAACAGTTTCTATCTTGCCATAGCATAGTGATTTTAGATGCACTATCTGTCTTAGTAAATCAATTAGGCTAATCTGTTTTTGTGTTCATTAAATATTGCTAATTCATTGTTTCGCTTGGCGCGGTTTCTTAGCATTGGAATAAAATAATTCGCAATATTACTAACATTTTGGTTAATTAATAGTTACTTCATGTTAACTCAACCTGTTTTTTCTGCCCTTGTAATATACACTACCGTAGGTGTTCAGTGTACTCGTATTGGCTTTAACACCTACCCTCACCCCAATCCCAAATTGTCGGAGTCCTTCCCCCACTGTACACTGGCTCTCAAGACCATCCGCACAAACCCCCACCCATTAAACTGGCGGAGCCCTTTCCCCACTGTACACTGGCTCTCCAGACCATCTGCCCAAACCCCCACCCATTAAACTGGCGGAGCCCTTTCCCCACTGTACACTGGCTCTCCAGACCATCTGCCCAAACCCCCACCCATTAAACTGGCGGAGCCCTTTCCCCACTGTACACTGGCTCTCAAGACCATCCGCACAAACCCCCACCCATTAAACTGGCGGAGCCCTTTCCCCACTGTACACTGGCTCTCCAGACCATCTGCCCAAACCCCCACCCATTAAACTGGCGGAGCCCTTTCCCCACTGTACACTGGCTCTCCAGACCATCTGCCCAAACCCCCACCCATTAAACTGGCGGAGCCCTTCCCCCACTGTACACTGGCTCTCCAGACCATCTGCCCAAACCCCCACCAATTAAACTGGCGGAGCCCTTCCCCCACTGTACACTGGCTCTCCAGACCATCCGCCCAAACCCCCACCCATTACACTGGCGGAGCCCTTTCCCCACTGTACACTGGCTCTCCAGACCATCTGCCCAAACCCCCACCCATTAAACTGGCGGAGCCCTTTCCCCACTGTACATTGGCTCTCCAGACCATCTGCCCAAACCCCCACCCATTAAACTGGCGGAGCCCTTCCCCCACTGTACACAGGCTCTCCAGACCATCTGCCCAAACCCCCACCCATTAAACTGGCGGAGCCCTTCCCCCACTGTACACTGGCTCTCCAGACCATCTGCCCAAACCCCCACCCATTAAACTGGCGGAGCCCTTCCCCCACTGTACACTGGCTCTCCAGACCATCCGCCCAAACCCCCACCAATTAAACTGGCGGAGCCCTTCCCCCCATTGTACACTGGCTCTCCAGACCATCTGCCCAAACCCCCACCCATTAAACTGGCGGAGCCCTTCCCCCACTGTACACTGGCTCTCCAGACCATCTGCCCAAACCCCCACCAATTAAACTGGCGGAACCCTTCCCCCCATTGTACACTGGCTCTCCAGACCATCTGAACCCCCTGAAACGGGTGAACCCCACCGCCTATTTAATTTAAACAGACTCTGACTGAAGACCATTTGTATCGATAAATATTATATTTATCTAACAGTTATCTCTAGTCTTGTGATTATATTTTATTTATTGCATTAATAATAAACTCGAAAAACAATCCATTTTTTAAACAAACTTAGTTTACAGCTTGCTCCGACTGCAATTACTAAAACGTTTTTGTTGTACTTTTCAGCTATGGAATTCGTTTCCCCTATTGTTTTATCGATGGCAAAGAACTGTTAAAGTTAATTTTTATAAATATCCAGTGAGTAGCAAAGAATTTTCAATTATTTATTAATTATTTATTTGTGTTGTCCAGCTCTCCTCAAGTTAAACAGTGGTCAATAAAATTAATTGTGTGCAATTTTGATTGTCGTCTCTTTCGCTTTTAATCTAGAGTTGTTGGTCTTAATCATTTTTAGTAAACTAAGTTTGTAAGTTAACTTTAATTTAAGTTGATACAGAAATATTTCAACAAGGTTATTTTTCTCTATTGTTCATCGTTGAACATTCTTGTTTCAGCTGTTCCAACAAAATTCTCAATCAAAAGTTTTTTAAAGAAACTTCGCTGCTCTTGTGTTAACAATGGACAGATCGGTAAGTGACTAGTTAATTCCTGTGTAAATCGTCCCTAATCGCATTCGTAATGGGCCCTTCAATCCCGTACAGAATTGCCCTTCAAACCCGTACAGAACCGCCCTTTAACCCCGTACAGAATCACCCTTCAAACCCGTACAGAATCACCCTTCAAACCCGTACAGAACCGCCCTTCAAACCCGTACAGAATCACCCTTCAATCCCGTACAGAACCGCCCTTCAATCCCGTACAGAATCACCCTTCAATCCCGTACAGAACCGCCCTTCAATCCTGTACAGAATCACCCTTCAATCCCGTACAGAATCACTCTTCAATCCCATACAGAATCACCCTTCAATCCCGTACAAAATGGCTATTTAATCCCGTACAGAATCACTCTTCAATCCCGTACAGAACTGCTCTTCAATCCCGTACAGAATGGCCCTTCAATCCCGTACAGAACCGCTCTTCAATCCCGTACAGAATCGCCCTTCAATCCCGTACAGAACCATTCTCAATCCCGTACAGAATGGCCCTTCAGTCCCGTACAGAACCGCTCTTCGATCCCGTAAAGAATCGCCCTTCAATCCCGTACAGAATCGCCCTTCAATCCCGTACAGAACCGCTCTTCAATCCCGTACAGAATCGCCCTTCAATCCCGTACAGAATCGCCCTTCAATCCCGTACAGAACCGTTCTCAATCCCGTACAGAATGGCCCTTCAGTCCCGTACAGAACCGCTCTTCGATCCCGTAAAGAATCGCCCTTCAAACCCGTACAGAATCGCAACCGTTCTTCAATCCCGTACAGAATGGCCCTTCAGTCCCGTACAGAACCGCTCTTCGATCCCGTAAAGAATCGCCCTTCAAACCCGTACAGAATCGCAACCGTTCTTCAATCCCTTACAGAATGGCCCTTCAGTCCCGTACAGAATCGGCCTTCAATCCCGTACAGAACCGCTCTTCAATCCCGTACAGAACCGCTCTTCAATCTCGTACAGAATCGCCATTATCACTAAGGCGGCATCTCACAGATCCCCCAAAATCCCCCATATGCAGATTTTCCAGCAGGAGAAGCTGTCCAAATCCCGTGAACGAATCGTGATTAACCAGTGGGACATCGAGGCCTGGTCTGTGCTCATCCGGGATGCTCAGGAGCGTAAGCTCGAAGATGGCGAGAAAATATTCGAAGAAGTTGTGGCCCAGTTTCCGTTGTCCGGTCACTATTGGAAACTCTACATCAACTATGAGGTTGTTAATTGTGCATTTAAGGGTAGATTGTGGGCAGACTTTGGGGTGGAGTGTGGGCAGGGAATTGGGGTGAGTGTGGGCAAACTTTGGGGTGGAGTGTGGGCAGGGAATTGGGGTGGAGTGTGGGCAGGGAATTGGGGTGAGTGTGGGCAAACTTTGGGGTGGAGTGTGGGCAGGGAATTGGGGTGAGTGTGGGCAGAAATTAGCGTAGTGTATGTTTGGCTAGAGATTAGGGTAGAGTGTGCATGGCTAGAGATTAGGGTAGAGTGTGCATGGCTAGAGATTAGGGTAGAGTGTGCATGGCTAGAGATTAGGGTAGAGTGTGCATGGCTAGAGATTAGGGTAGAGTGTGTATGGCTAGAGATTAGGGTAGAGTGTGCATGGCTAGAGATCAGGGTAGAGTGTGCATGGGTAGAGATTAACGGTAGAGTGAGCATGGCTAGAGATTAGGGTAGAGTGTGCATGGCTAGAGATTAGGGTAGAGTGTGCATGGCTAGAGATTAGGGTAGAGTGTGCATGGGTAGAGATTAACGGTAGAGTGAGCATGGCTAGAGATTAGGGTAGAGTGTGCATGGCTAGAGATTAGGGTAGAGTGAGCATGGCTAGAGATTAGGGTAGAGTGTGCATGGCTAGAGATTAGGGTAGAGTGTGCATGGCTAGAGATCAGGGTAGAGTGTGCATGGGTAGAGATTAACGGTAGAGTGAGCATGGCTAGAGATCAGGGTAGAGTGTGCATGGGTAGAGATTAACGGTAGAGTGAGCATGGCTAGAGATTAGGGTAGAGTGTGCATGGCTAGAGATTAGGGTAGAGTGTGCATGGCTAGAGATTAGGGTAGAGTGTGCATGGGTAGAGATTAGGATAGAGTGTGCACGGGTAGAGATTAAGGCAGTGTCAGTACACGATGTTGATATAACCCAACACACTTGCAGATCAAGCATCACAATTACGAGAAAGTCGAACAGGTGAGAGTTTCGATATAGCAATCACTTGTGTTCGAAAGCTTGTATCTCGCGTCTTTTACATTATTTAACTTTTTACTCCCCGCCTTCAGCTGTTTCAGCGTTGCCTCACCAAAGTGCTGCACATCGAGCTGTGGAAGCTGTACCTGCAGTACATTCGCGACACCAAATCCAAGCAGCCCGCGTTTAAAGAGAAAATGGGCAAAGCGTACGACTTTGCACTGGAGAAAATGGGCCTGGACTTCAGCTCCTATTCCATCTGGGTGGACTACATCCAGTTTTTGAAGAATGCGCCTGTTCAGGTCAGCATCGACTCAGATGTCTCCCCAAAGTCTCTTCAGAATCTCCTCAGAGTCTCGTCGGATGAACCACCAGTTTCCTCTGTTGTCTCCCTAGAATCGCCTGGGATATCTCCCTAGAATCGCCTGAGATATCTCCCTAGAATCGCCTGAGATATCTCCCTAGAATCGCCTGAGATATCTCCCTAGAATCGCCTGGGATATCTCCCTAGAATCGCCTGAGATATCTCCCTAGAATCGCCTGAGATATCTCCCTAGAATCGCCTGGGATATCTCCCTAGAATCGCCTGAGATATCTCCCTAGAATCGCCTGAGATATCTCCCTAGAATCGCCTGAGATATCTCCCTAGAATCGCCTGGGATATCTCCCTAGAATCGCCTGAGATATCTCCCTAGAATCGCCTGAGATATCTCCCTAGAATCGCCTGAGATATCTCTACAGAATCGCCTGAGATATCTCTACAGAATCGCCTGGGATATCTCCCTAGAATCACCTGAGATATCTCCCTAGAATCACCTGAGATATCTCCCTAGAATCACCTGAGATATCTCCCTAGAATCGCCTGAGATATCTCTACAGAATCGCCTGGGATATCTCCCTAGAATCACCTGAGATATCTCCCTAGAATCGCCTGAGATATCTCCCTAGAATCGCCTGAGATATCTCCCTAGAATCGCCTGAGATATCTCTACAGAATCGCCTGAGATATCTCTACAGAATCGCCTGGGATATCTCCCTAGAATCACCTGAGATATCTCCCTAGAATCACCTGAGATATCTCCCTAGAATCACCTGAGATATCTCCCTAGAATCACCTGAGATATCTCCCTAGAATCGCCTGAGATATCTCTACAGAATCGCCTGAGATATCTCTACAGAATCGCCTGGGATATCTCCCTAGAATCACCTGAGATATCTCCCTAGAATCGCCTGAGATATCTCCCTAGAACCGCCTGGGATATCTCCCTAGAATCGCCTGAGATATCTCCTTAGAATCGCCTGAGATATCTCCCCAGAATCGCCTGAGATATCTCCCTAGAATCGCCTGAGATATCTCCCCAGAATTCTTCCCCCTCTCATCCAACCCCAGGGCTCCTACGCGGAGAGCCAGAAAATCACCGCGGTCCGCAAGATCTACCAGAAGGCCATCGTCACTCCGATGGTGAACATCGACCAGGTGTGGCGCGACTACAGCAGCTTCGAGACCGGCCTGAACGCCGCTCTGGCCAAGAAGTTCATCGAGGACCGTCAGCGGGACTACATGAACGCTAAGCGAGTCGCTAAGGAGCTCGAGATTGTTACCAAGGGCATCAACCGGAACTGGCCTTCGACTCCGCCTACGAATAATCCTGACGAGGCCAGACAGGTGGAGCTGTGGAAAAAGTACATCGCCTGGGAGAAGGACAACCCGCTGCGCACTGACGACTTGTCGCTGATCTCCAAGAGAGGTACACAGCATTTGAAATATCCCTCAATCCTGATCCCAAATATCCCTCAATCCTGATCCCAAATATCCCTCAATCCTGATCCCAAATATCCCTCAATCCTGATCACAAATGTCTCCCATCTCTGATCCCAAATATCCCTCAATCCAGATCCCAAATATCCCTCAATCCAGATCCCAAATATCCCTCAATCAAGATCCCAACTATCCCTCAATTCAGATCCTAAATATCCCCCAATTCAGATCCCAAATATTCCTCAATCCAGATCCTAAATATCCCTCAATTCAGATCCCAAATATCCCTCAATCTAGATCCCAAATATCCCTCAATTCAGATCCTAAATATCCCTCAATTCAGATCCCAAATATCCCTCAATTTAGATCCCAAATATCCCTCAATTCAGATCCCAAATATTCCTCAATCCAGATCCTAAATATCCCTCAATTCAGATCCCAAATATCCCTCAATCCAGATCCCAAATATCCCTCAATTTAGATCCCAAATATCCCTCAATTCAGATCCTAAATATCCCTCAATTTAGATCCCAAATATCCCTCAATTCAGATCCCAAATATCCCTCAACTCAGATCCCAAATATCCCTCAATTCAGATCCTAAATATCCCTCAATTTAGATCCCAAATATCCCTCAATTCAGATCCCAAATATCCCTCAACTCAGATCCCAAATATCCCTCAATTCAGATCCCAAATATCCTTCAATCCAGATCCCAAAAACTTCTCATCTCAGATCCGGAAGAATCCCATTTTTCCCCTTCCCAGTAATGTTCGCGTACGAGCAGTGCCTGCTGTGCCTGGGCCACCACCCGGACATCTGGTACGAAGCCGCCTCGTTCTTGGAGCAGGCCAGTCGCACTCTGATAGAGAAAGGGGTAAGAGAGTTTGTTCAGTGGTTTTCGTGAGTCACTTTTAGTGCTCATGTCTCATATTTAAAGTTTCTTATTGACACTGCCCTGTCCCACCCACCAGGAACCGATGGCTGCTAAGCAGTTCGCTGATGAGGCGGCCTCGATGTACGACAGAGCCACTCAGGTGCTCAAGGAGAACACCTTGCTGTACTTTGCCTATGCGGACTATGAGGAGGTAAACTTTTCTGGCTAAGGGTTACTGAGATTCCATTAGGTATGAATAAAGTGAATGAGATTAACCCAGAACTCAGTGAGATTAACGGAGAATCTGGTGAGATTATCTGCGAATTAGGTGAGATTATATGAGAGTTGTGTAGGATTATCTGAGAATTGGTTAAGGTTATCTAGGAATCGGGTGAGTTTATCTTAGAATTGGTACGAGGTGAACTGGGAATCACCTCGTTCTGATTATCTTAGAACTGGGAAAGATTATCTGAGAATTGGGTAAGGTTATCTGAGAATTGTGTGAGATTATCTTAGAACTGGGAAAGATTATCTGAGAATTGGGTAAGGTTATCTGAGAATTGTGTGAGATTATCTGAGAATTGTGTGAGATTATCTGAGAATTGTGTGAGATTATCTGAGAATTGTGTGAGATTATCTGAGAATTGTGTGAGATTATCTTAGAATTAGGAAAGATTATCTTAGAATTGTGTGATATTATCTGAGAATTGTGTGAGATTATCTTAGAATTAGGAAAGATTATCTTAGAATTGGGAAATATTATCTGAGAATTGGGTGGGATTATTTGAGAGTTGGGTGCCATTATCTGAGAATTGTGTGAGATTATCTGAGAATTGAATGATATTATCTGAGAATTGTGTGAGATTATCTGAGAATTGAATGATATTATCTGAGAATTAGTGGAGATTAGCTGATGATTGAATGATTGAATGAGATTATCTTAGAATCTGGGTGAGACTGACAGAACTATAGGCAATACTGTTTGAGAACTCGGTGAGATGAAACCTCATCCACCCTCGCCGTCGCCAGGGCCGCGGCAACTTCGAGAAGGTGCACTCGATCTACCGCAAGCTGGTGAACGTAGACAGCATCGACCCGACGCTGCCGTACATTCAGTACATGAAGTTCGCCCGCCGCAAGGAGGGCATCAAGTCGGCCCGCAGCGTGTTCAAGCTGGCCCGCGCGGACCCGCACTGCACCTACCATATATTCGCCGCAGCCGCTCTCATGGAGTACTTCTGCAGCAAGGACCCGGCACTGGGCCAGAGAATTTTCGACCTGGGCATGAAGAGATTCGGCCAGGTGCCGGAGTACGTGCTCTGCTACACAGAGTACATGTCCCATCTGAATGAGGACAACAACACCCGGGTGCTGTTTGAGCGGGCGCTCACCTCCGGCTCTGTGCCAACGGAGAAGAGCCGGGTGATCTGGGCCAAGTTCTTGGAGTTTGAGACCAGCGTGGGCGACCTGGCCAGCGTGCTGAAGGTCGAGCGGCGTCGCCTGCAGGCTTTCCAGGGAGTTGAAGTGTTCCGTGGCAAGGAGACCGCGCTGCTCATTGACCGGTGAGTCTGTACCTGTAACCTGTGTCCGAGTATGTAACCTGTGTCCGAGTCTGTAACCTGTGTCTGAGTCTGTAACCTGTGTCCGGGTCTGTAACCTGTCTGAGTCTGTAACCTGTGTCCGAGTCTGTAACCTGTGTGTGTACCTGTGTCCGAGTCTAACCTGTGTCCGAATCTGTAACCTTTGTCCGAGTCTGTAACCTGTGTCCGAGTCTGTAACCCGGCTGTGTCCGAGTCTGTAACCTGTGTCCGAGTCTAACCTGTGTCCGAATCTGTAACCTTTGTCCGAGTCTGTAACCTGTGTCCGAGTCTGTAACCTGTGTCCGAGTCTGTAACCTGTGTCTGAGTCTGTAACCTGTGTCCGAGTCTAACCTGTGTCCGAATCTGTAATCTTTGTCCGAGTCTGTAACCTGTGTCCGAGTCTGTAACCCGGCTGTGTCCGAGTCTGTAACCTGTGTCTGAGTCTGTAACCTGTGTCCGAGTCTGTAACCTGTGTCTGAGTCTGTAACCTGTGTCCGAGTCTGTAACCTGTGTCCGAGTCTGTAACCTGTGTCCGAGTCTGTAACCTGTGTCCGAGTCTGTAACCCGGCTGTGTCCGAGTCTGTAACCTGTGTCTGAGTCTGTAACCTGTGTCCGAGTCTGTAACCTGTGTCCGAGTCTGTAACCTGTGTCCGAGTCTGTAACCTGTGTCCGAGTCTGTAACCTGTGTCCGAGTCTTTAACCTGTGTCTGAGTCTGTAACCTGTGTCTGAGTCTGTAACCTGTGTCCGAGTCTGTAACCTGTGTCTGAGTCTGTAACCTGTGTCCGAGTCTGTAACCTGTGTCCGAGTCTGTAACCTGTGTCCGAGTCTGTAACCTGTGTCCGAGTCTGTAACCCGGCTGTGTCCGAGTCTGTAACCCGGCTGTGTCCGAGTCTGTAACCTGTGTCTGAGTCTGTAACCTGTGTCCGAGTCTGTAACCTGTGTCCGAGTCTGTAACCTGTGTCCAAGTCTGTAACCTGTGTCCGAGTCTGTAACCCGGCTGTGTCCCAGTCTGTAACCTGTGTCTGAGTCTGTAACCTGTGTCTGAGTCTGTAACCTGTGTCTGAGTCTGTAACCTGTGTCCGAGTCTGTAACCTGTGTCCGAGTCTGTAACCTGTGTCCAAGTCTGTAACCTGTGTCCGAGTCTGTAACCCGGCTGTGTCCCAGTCTGTAACCTGTGTCTGAGTCTGTAACCTGTGTCTGAGTCTGTAACCTGTGTCCGAGTCTGTAACCTGTGTCCGAGTCTGTAACCTGTGTCCGAGTCTGTAACCTGTGTCCGAGTCTTTAACCTGTGTCCGAGTCTGTAACCTGTGTCCGAGTCTGTAACCTGTGTCTGAGTCTGTAACCTGTGTCCGAGTCTGTAACCTGTGTCCGAGTCTGTAACCTGTGTCCGAGTCTGTAACCTGTGTCCGAGTCTGTAACCTGTGTCTGAGTCTGTAACCTGTGTCCGAGTCTGTAACCTGTGTCTGAGTCTGTAACCTGTGTCTGAGTCTGTAACCTGTATCCGAGTCTATAACCTGTGTCTGAGTTTGTAACCTGTGTCTAAGTCTGTAACCTGTGTCCGAGTCTGTAACCTGTGTCCGAGTCTGTAACCTGTGTCCGAGGTTGTAACCTGTGTCTAAACCTGTAACCCGGCTGTGCCCGAGCCTGTAACCCAACTGTGTCCTAGCCTATAACCGGCTGCGTCTTTGTGGAATATTTATTTTTATTTTCGTCTCAGGCTCCATGATCTAATCGTACTTCATCACCAGCCGCCCCGCTCCCCCCCCCCCCAGCTACAAGTTCATGGAGCTGTTCCCCTGCTCAGAGCAGGAGCTGCGGTCCCTGGGCTACACGGACCTGGCCAAGCTGTCCCTGGCCGGCCTATCCAACCCGGCCCTCAGCGGCCTGGCCACGGCCGCTGGCATCGACGGCTCCTTCTGGCTGCAGCAGTCGCGCGACGTCCAGGCCAAGCGGCCGGGCGGTGGTGCAGCCGCGGCCGCCTACGCCAAGCCCGACTTCAGCCAGATGCTGCCGTTCCGGCCGAGGGCGCACCCGCGGACCGACTCGCACCCGGTGCCTGGCGGCGAGTTCCCGCTGCCGCCGGCCGCCTCCCACCTGGTGCGCATCCTGCCGCCGCCTACCTGCTTCCGCGGCCCGTTTGTCAACGTGGACCAGCTGATGGAGCAGATGGCCCAGCTGCCGGTGCCGGAGGACTACGTCAGGCGGCAGTACTCGGCCGAGGACCGCCAGATCGACCAGGGCACCGCCTTCAGCATCGAGGTGGCCACCAGCGGCCTGCCCAGCGGTCTGAAACGGCGCAACCTGTTCCCGCCTGATGCTCACCTGTCCTTCATGCTGCCGCCGCCGCCGCCCACCGCCGACCCGGCCGATCCGACCGTCATGCCGGCCGACGCCGAGGCCACCGGCGGCGGGAGCAGCGCTGGCGGAGCCCCTGCGGAGACCTACAGGCACCGGCTGCAGAAGCGAATCAAAACCTGATGCTGCGGCCTGACTGGGCTGCTTTCTGTTGTCATCTGTTCTTGTTAGTGCTGCGGCAGTCCGGCTCCGATCGATTGGAGAGCTTGTATTCTGAGGCATGAGATTTGGATAGCTTGTTCTCTGAGGCATGAGATTTGGATAGCTTGTACTCTGAGGGCATGATTTGGATAGTTTGTTCTCTGAGGGCAAGATTTGGATAGCTTGTACTCTGAGGCATGAGATTTGGATAGCTTACTCTGAGGGCAAGATTTGGATAGCTTGTACTCTGAGGGCATGATTTGGATAGCTTGTACTCTGAGGGCAAGATTTGGATAGTTTGTACTCTGAGGCCATGAGATTTGGATAGTTTGTACTCTGAGGCCATGAGATTTGGATAGCTTACTCTGAGGGCAAGATTTGGATAGCTTGTATTCTGAGGCTATGAGATTTGGAGATCTTAGACTGTTGGTGTAGGAGATTTTGAAATCTTTCCTTGTGGGATCATGAGATGTAAAGAATATCCTACTCTAATTGGACGAGAAGGAGAATGTGACATTCGAGCCATCACTGACTGTCGGAGATCGCTGTTACTGCAGTACATGCAATTATTTTACATTGTCAACTTGGAATTCAAATGCATTGCCACATTTTAATGGTATCCCAGTGTCTGCTCTGGCATGCCGGTGTCGTGTAATTATTTATTAGTTTCATAATTGTTAAATTATGCGCTTTGCAGCTCCCAGCAGGTGTGTGTGTTTAAGCCACCCTACCTGACTTGACAGTTTCTTATTTGATGCATTCTGTACTAGCTAATTAACAGTGTGCTGTATTTATGCGAATTAAATAATAACCCCTAACTGTTAAATATTGGCATTCATTTTTAATCATTTTGAAAAATATCTTGCTCATAGTTGGGTCTGTTTTCACTGAAAGTTAGTGAAAGACAACACAAGTGGTTGCCATAGCGACTATTCATGTAGTTGGCAGGCTGCGACCAGAAGAACAGAGGATCTCAGCAATGACATGCGAGTGTAATTTTATGACACCACAAATGTTTAAGTGTTTAAGACTCAGATATGAGATTCTACTGATCATTAGAGCGTGCCAGTCGGTGTCTTCCCGCAAAGAATCGTGTCTTTAGCTTTATCCGCTTTCCAGATATTCGAAGACGGCGATTCCGAAAAATTGCAATGCATTCAAAACAGGGAAATCCGGGAAAATCAATCAGGAATTGCCTAAATGTAAAGGTAGACTCAGATATGAGATTCTACAGGTCATTAGGGCGTGCCAGTCGGTGTCTTCCCGCTAAAAATCGTGTCTCTAGCTTTATCCGCTTTCCATATATTCGAAGGCGGCGATTCCGAAAAATTGCAATGCAATCAAAAATCAAATTAATCTAGAGACACGATTCTTTCTGTAGGTGATACCGACTGGCACACTAATGATGTGTAGAATCTCATATTTGAGTCTACTGATACAGCTTGGCAATGTATACAAGCCTTTTGACTGTCAACTGTCACCCCACCGTGTCATTCTCTCTCTGTTGCGGTTTGGTGGGGAAGGGCGGTTCTCCCCCAATCGCCCAGCTTCAACCAATAGGAACAAAATACTATAGAATTCCAGAACGATTCCATGGAAAAATTGTGTCTTTCCGTGAACCCAACTGTAATAATAATATTACATGTAGTTTAATCTCCAGGTGATCTGCAGAAAAATGAGCAATTTAAGCATTTCGCCTCACCAGAAAGGAGTTTCCATGATAAGAGCAAAGAAACTGAGCTCAGTGGGTACTCTTTGGATAAGTGCCGAAGCCGGTCTTGTACTCGGCCCAGAGCCGGTCGAAGCCCAGCACGTCCGACACCCGCAGGTTGACGGTCTCGAAGCACTGCTGAGTGCCCACAGTGTGGAACTCCTGAGTTTGCGGTTTCGTGAAATCTTTAAAGTATTTTTCTTGTGATAGAAATCGATGTGGACTGTCAGAGATATTAGCTGTTGATCCAGAAAGCAATCAAAATACTTTTACAGCCTTGTTTAAATTAAACTCATGCAACAAAAGCAGCAACTGCTAGCAATTACTTTCACATAACTATTGGCATAATATTGTTACGTGACATTGCCGGCCCCACAGCGCTGAGGCAGTTATGACTATTTCGCTGACTCCTGAGCTGAGCTCATACCTTCATGCAGGCTTGAAGATGCAGTACGCAGGAGCGCACTCGTTCGTCTGATCGTCAAGCATGCGCACTGTATGAGCCTTGGGGATTTTCCCGCATGGTGGGAATCAGAGAAACTAGACCCCTCAGCTAATTTCTGAGAACAAGGCCCAATTAATGCGGCCGCGCACACAGAATCGAACCAAGGCCCAAGGCCGGTCGTGGCGCGCGAGCCGCTGAGCTGCTCAGAGAAACTGCTACTCGCTGGCACAGAAACTGGATCCGGAGAATCCGAAACTCGCGCGATCGTCTTCAATGCAGACACGATTTACTCAGCAGACCGTGATATCGAAAAGCACTTTTCCAACACTCACATAGACGGTCAGCTCAGAGCTGTTCGGAGGCTGCTCGAACCAGCGGCACAGCGGGTAGTCGGTGAGCAGAGAGCAGTTGCTGGAGTTGAACACAATCCCACGACAGGCCGGTACCTCGCTGCTTTCTCTACTAGCACTGATCTAGGGACTCTACCAGCACTGATCTAGGGACTCTACCAGCACTGATCTAGGGACTCTACCAGCACTGATCTAGGGACTCTACCAGCACTGATCTAGGGACTCTACCAGCACTGATCTAGGGACTTTACCAGCACTGATCTGGGGACTCTACCAGCACTGATCTGGGGACTCTACTAGCACTGATCTGGGGACTCTACTAGCACTGATCTGGGGACTCTACTAGCACTGATCTGGGGACTCTACTAGCACTGATCTAGGGACTCTACTAGCACTGATATAGGAACTCTACTAGCACTGATATAGGAACTCTACCAGCACTGATCTAGGGACTTTACCAGCACTGATCTAGGGACTCTACTAGCACTGATCTATGAACTCTACTAGCACTGATCTAGGGACTCTACTAGCACTGATCTAGGGACTCTACTAGCACTGATCTAGGGACTCTACTAGCACTGATTTAGGGACTTGTAGTTTACGACCTTCTTTGCCTTCACGCTATTCTCTGACTAGGCGCTTTAGCCCTCTGTCCAACGTGCACTAGCACTGGCCCCGTCAACGTAACACGTCTGTATCCGCACGTCGGCAGTGAGTCTATATATATAGCTCAAATATGCAGTCCACGAGACCAGGTTTTTCGCCACACACAAGCGCACTACAATTGCATCGCAAGCAAGCCTCCCACACCACCCCCATTGAACTTGCGCGAGGAGCCCCATGCGGCACATACAAAGTGGAGCAAGTGTTGGCTCAGTTCCGCAGCTGTTCGCCGCGGCCGCTGACATCTCTGACAAGAGGCGACTTCGCCAACTCCTATACACAGCGAGCGAGGACCTACAGGCCATTGCAGCCGGTATCGCCGAAGCCGGTGATGACGTCGACAAGCTCATCAAGGCTCTCAATGAGCACTTCATCAGCCAGCTCAACTTGCCCTTCACCCGCTACCAGTTCCGTCTGTGCATCCAGCAAACCGGAGAGTCCCTGGACGACTGGATGCGGCGGCTCAGCGACACCGCGGACTGCTGCAAATTCGAAGGCCTCCGGGACTTGCTGATCCGCGACCAGCTGATTTCCGGCTGCAGCTCCGAGCAGCTCCGCAGGAAGCTGCTGGCCATGGACAACGTGGACCTGGGCCAGGCGGTCCGGGTGGCCAGGGCCATGGAGGCAGCTGAGGCGCAGGCCAGCCTCATGGAGACCAGCGCAGCGACCGTGCAACGGCTGTGGAAGCGCGAGTTCAGGCCATGCGCCTCAGGGACGCCAGCACCAGCTCAATCAATCAGTTGGGATCGTCTTTAATATGATTGAACAATGTTACATTCTCCAGCGAGCAAACATGCATGTATAGTGACTGATAAAGCAGACCTCAATGACTACCCAAGTATATTCAAGGATAACAAGTTGGCAATAAAATCTCTATAACTGCGCGGCAATGGCCTCCTGTTCTCCGGTTGCTCAGGCTTCTTCTCAAACTCGCGCGTCGACATCGCGCGTCGACATGTGTGATGCTTCTTCCGCGGACGTATGCGATATCGTAGTCGAAAGCGGCCAGTTGGATCGCCCACCGCGTGATTCTCGCCGACGGGACATTCTTGATCTCCTTGGCTAGGCTGGAGGACAAAGATGAACAGTGGAGCACAGAGATGAGTTCAGTGGAGCACAGATAAACAGTGGAGCACAGAGATGAGTACAGTGGAGCACAGAGATGAGTTCAGTGGAGCACAGATAAACAGTGGAGCACAGAGATGAGTACAGTGGAGCACAGAGATGATTACAGTGGAGCACAGAGATGAGTTCAGTGGAGCACAGAGATGATTACAGTGGAGCACAAAGATGAGTTCAGTGGAGCACAGAGATTATTACAGTGGAGCACAGAGATGATTACAGTGGAGCACAGAGATGATTACAGTGGAGCACAGAGATGAGTGCAGTGGAGCACAGATAACAGTGGAGTACAGAGAGATTAGTACAGTGGAGCACTGAGATGATTACAGTGGAGCACAAAGATGAGTTCAGTGGAGCACAGAGATTATTACAGTGGAGCACAGAGATGATTACAGTGGAGCACAGAGATGATTACAGTGGAGCACAGAGATGAGTGCAGTGGAGCACAGAGATGAGTGCAGTGGAGCACAGATAAACAGTGGAGTACAGAGAGATTAGTACAGTGGAGCACTGAGATAAACAGTGGAACACAGAGATGAGTACAGTGGAGCACAGAGATGATTACAGTGGAGCACAGAGATGATTGCAGTGGAGCACATAGATGATTACAGTGGAGCACTGAGATAAACAGTGGAGCACAGAGATGAGTGCAGTGGAGCACTGAGATGATTACAGTGGAGCACTGAGATAAACAGTGGAGCACAGAGATGAGTGCAGTGGAGCACTGAGATGAGTACAGTGGAACACAGAGATAAGTACAGTGGAACACAGAGATAAGCACAGGGACGATTACAGTGGAGCACAGAGATGATTGCAGTGGAGCACAGAGATGAGTTCAGTGGAGCACAGAGATGAGTTCAGTGGAGCACAGAGATGAGTTCAGTGGAGCACAGAGATGAGTGCAGTGGAGCACAGATAAACAGTGGAGTACAGAGAGATTAGTACAGTGGAGCACAGAGATGATTACAGTGGAGCACAGAGATGATTGCAGTGGAGCACAGAGATGAGTTCAGTGGAGCACAGAGATAAGTACAGTGGAACACAGAGATAAGTACAGTGGAACACAGAGATAAGTACAGTGGAACACAGAGATAAGTACAGTGGAACACAGAGATGAGTTCAGTGGAGCACAAATATGAGTTCAGTGGAGCACAGATAAACAGTGGAGCACAGAGATAAACAGTGGAGCACAGAGATAAACAGTGGAGCAGAGATGATTACAGTGGAGCACTGAGATAAACAGTGGAGCACAGAGATGAGTGCAGTGGAGCACTGAGATGAGTACAGTGGAACACAGAGATAAGTACAGTGGAACACAGAGATAAGTACAGTGGAACACAGAGATGAGTACAGTGGAGCACAGAGATGAGTACAGTGGAGCACAGAGATAAACAGTGGAGCACAGAGATGAGTGCAGTGGAGCAGAGATGATTACAGTGGAGCACAGAGATGAGTGCAGTGGAACACAGAGATAAGTACAGTGGAACACAGAGATGAGTACAGTGGAACACAGAGATAAGTACAGTGGAACACAGAGATAAGTACAGTGGAACACAGAGATAAGTACAGTGGAACACAGAGATGAGTTCAGTGGAGCACAAATATGAGTTCAGTGGAGCACAGATAAACAGTGGAGCACAGAGATAAACAGTGGAGCAGAGATGATTACAGTGGAGCACAGAGATGAGTGCAGTGGAGCACAGATAAACAGTGGAGTACAGAGAGATTAGTACAGTGGAGCACAGAGATGATTACAGTGGAGCACAGAGATGATTGCAGTGGAGCACAGAGATGAGTTCAGTGGAGCACAGAGATGAGTTCAGTGGAGCACAGAGATGAGTTCAGTGGAGCACAGAGATGAGTGCAGTGGAGCACAGATAAACAGTGGAGTACAGAGAGATTAGTACAGTGGAGCACAGAGATGATTACAGTGGAGCACAGAGATGATTGCAGTGGAGCACAGAGATGAGTTCAGTGGAGCACAGAGATAAGTACAGTGGAACACAGAGATAAGTACAGTGGAACACAGAGATAAGTACAGTGGAACACAGAGATAAGTACAGTGGAACACAGAGATGAGTTCAGTGGAGCACAAATATGAGTTCAGTGGAGCACAGATAAACAGTGGAGCACAGAGATAAACAGTGGAGCAGAGATGATTACAGTGGAGCACAGAGATGAGTGCAGTGGAGCACAGATAAACAGTGGAGTACAGAGAGATTAGTACAGTGGAGCACAGAGATGAGTACAGTGGAACACAGAGATAAGTACAGTGGAACACAGAGATAAGTACAGTGGAACACAGAGATAAGTACAGTGGAACACAGAGATGATTACAGTGGAGCACAGAGATGAGTGCAGTGGAACACAGAGATAAGTACAGTGGAACACAGAGATAAGTACAGTGGAACACAGAGATGATTACAGTGGAGCACAGAGATGAGTGCAGTGGAGCACAGATAACAGTGGAGTACAGAGAGATTAGTACAGTGGAGCACTGAGATGATTACAGTGGAGCACAAAGATGAGTTCAGTGGAGCACAGAGATTATTACAGTGGAGCACAGAGATGATTACAGTGGAGCACAGAGATGATTACAGTGGAGCACAGAGATGAGTGCAGTGGAGCACAGAGATGAGTGCAGTGGAGCACAGATAAACAGTGGAGTACAGAGAGATTAGTACAGTGGAGCACTGAGATAAACAGTGGAACACAGAGATGAGTACAGTGGAGCACAGAGATGATTACAGTGGAGCACAGAGATGATTGCAGTGGAGCACATAGATGATTACAGTGGAGCACTGAGATAAACAGTGGAGCACAGAGATGAGTGCAGTGGAGCACTGAGATGATTACAGTGGAGCACTGAGATAAACAGTGGAGCACAGAGATGAGTGCAGTGGAGCACTGAGATGAGTACAGTGGAACACAGAGATAAGTACAGTGGAACACAGAGATAAGCACAGGGACGATTACAGTGGAGCACAGAGATGATTGCAGTGGAGCACAGAGATGAGTTCAGTGGAGCACAGAGATGAGTTCAGTGGAGCACAGAGATGAGTTCAGTGGAGCACAGAGATGAGTGCAGTGGAGCACAGATAAACAGTGGAGTACAGAGAGATTAGTACAGTGGAGCACAGAGATGATTACAGTGGAGCACAGAGATGATTGCAGTGGAGCACAGAGATGAGTTCAGTGGAGCACAGAGATAAGTACAGTGGAACACAGAGATAAGTACAGTGGAACACAGAGATAAGTACAGTGGAACACAGAGATAAGTACAGTGGAACACAGAGATGAGTTCAGTGGAGCACAAATATGAGTTCAGTGGAGCACAGATAAACAGTGGAGCACAGAGATAAACAGTGGAGCACAGAGATAAACAGTGGAGCAGAGATGATTACAGTGGAGCACTGAGATAAACAGTGGAGCACAGAGATGAGTGCAGTGGAGCACTGAGATGAGTACAGTGGAACACAGAGATAAGTACAGTGGAACACAGAGATAAGTACAGTGGAACACAGAGATGAGTACAGTGGAGCACAGAGATGAGTACAGTGGAGCACAGAGATAAACAGTGGAGCACAGAGATGAGTGCAGTGGAGCAGAGATGATTACAGTGGAGCACAGAGATGAGTGCAGTGGAACACAGAGATAAGTACAGTGGAACACAGAGATGAGTACAGTGGAACACAGAGATAAGTACAGTGGAACACAGAGATAAGTACAGTGGAACACAGAGATAAGTACAGTGGAACACAGAGATGAGTTCAGTGGAGCACAAATATGAGTTCAGTGGAGCACAGATAAACAGTGGAGCACAGAGATAAACAGTGGAGCAGAGATGATTACAGTGGAGCACAGAGATGAGTGCAGTGGAGCACAGATAAACAGTGGAGTACAGAGAGATTAGTACAGTGGAGCACAGAGATGATTACAGTGGAGCACAGAGATGATTGCAGTGGAGCACAGAGATGAGTTCAGTGGAGCACAGAGATGAGTTCAGTGGAGCACAGAGATGAGTTCAGTGGAGCACAGAGATGAGTGCAGTGGAGCACAGATAAACAGTGGAGTACAGAGAGATTAGTACAGTGGAGCACAGAGATGATTACAGTGGAGCACAGAGATGATTGCAGTGGAGCACAGAGATGAGTTCAGTGGAGCACAGAGATAAGTACAGTGGAACACAGAGATAAGTACAGTGGAACACAGAGATAAGTACAGTGGAACACAGAGATAAGTACAGTGGAACACAGAGATGAGTTCAGTGGAGCACAAATATGAGTTCAGTGGAGCACAGATAAACAGTGGAGCACAGAGATAAACAGTGGAGCAGAGATGATTACAGTGGAGCACAGAGATGAGTGCAGTGGAGCACAGATAAACAGTGGAGTACAGAGAGATTAGTACAGTGGAGCACAGAGATGAGTACAGTGGAACACAGAGATAAGTACAGTGGAACACAGAGATAAGTACAGTGGAACACAGAGATAAGTACAGTGGAACACAGAGATGATTACAGTGGAGCACAGAGATGAGTGCAGTGGAACACAGAGATAAGTACAGTGGAACACAGAGATAAGTACAGTGGAACACAGAGATAAGTACAGTGGAACACAGAGATGAGTTCAGTGGAGCACAAATATGAGTTCAGTGGAGCACAGATAAACAGTGGAGCACAGAGATAAACAGTGGAGCACAGAGATAAACAGTGGAGCAGAGATGATTACAGTGGAGCACAGAGATGAGTGCAGTGGAGCACAGATAAACAGTGGAGTACAGAGAGATGATTGCAGTGGAGCACAGAGTGTAGAAAAAATACTAAACTAAAGACTAGAGAGTTACTTGGAGTTAAATTGAACCTAAGATAAGCCAGTAAGTGGGCGCAGGGCCCAAACAAGTATATTTATACCAGACATTAACTTAGGGGGTTTGAATTGCAGATAATAAAGCGAGGGGTGGAGTGCGCGACTAAATAGAGAGGCGAGAATGGAGAACCAATCAGAAGGCAGCAAGGGAGAGAGAGAGAGAGAGAATAACAAGATTGAGCTAGACAGAGAGAGAGAGAGAGAAAACAGAGTAAACAGAGACAAGTGAAGGTGAACTAAGAAATGACTAGGAAAGTCGCAACACTCCCCCCAAAAAATGGAACATTTTTTAATAAGTGACTACCATTACCAATTGAAATAAATGAGTTAGAATTAAGTCGAATTAAATTGAAAAACACATTCACAATAAATGGTGTATAAAACGACTAAGAATTTGAATACAAAAACAGTAGAGTGAATGCAAAATATTAAGACCGAATTTTAAACTTTAGATTTTTAATGAGTAGTTTTTTAACCAATGAGAAGACTGAAAGGACTGAATAGAGATGAGACTGGATAGACTAGCCCTCCCCCCAAAAAATGTGCAATTTTTAACTGATGACAACTGGTACATGTACAGTACAGAAAAAATATTAAAAATATCGTCAGTTGAGTACGAGACATGAGATGAGATGAGAATCAGGTTGATGAAAAGAACGACTGGAGACGACTGAAGACATTGACAAGAGAGGAGTGAAACTGAGTGAAGAAAATTTGACAAGAGGCCGGTGAGATTGACTGCCGACACAGACTCCGAAGCCGAGATCGACAGCCGAGTGAGAGAATATGCCGCCGGCCCAACTCCAAAGCAGAGACCGACAGCCCAAGTAGAGCAACGAATATGCCGCCGGCCCAACTCCGAAGCAGAGACCGACAGCCCAAGTAGAGCAACGAATATGCCGCCGGCCCAACTCCGAAGCAGAGACCGACAGCCCAAGTAGAGCTGCGAATATGCCGCCGGCCCAACTCCGAAGCAGAGACCGACAGCCCAAGTAGAGCTGCGAATATGCCGCCGGCCCAACTCCGAAGCAGAGACCGACAGCCCAAGTAGAGCTGCGAATATGCCGCCGGCCCAACTCCGAAGCAGAGACCGACAGCCCAAGTAGAGCAACGAATATGCCGCCGGCCCAACTCCGAAGCAGAGACCGACAGCCCAAGTAGAGCAACGAATATGCCGCCGGCCCAACTCCGAAGCAGAGACCGACAGCCCAAGTAGAGCTGCGAATATGCCGCCGGCCCAACTCCGAAGCAGAGACCGACAGCCCAAGTAGAGCTGCGAATATGCCGCCGGCCCAACTCCGAAGCAGAGACCGACAGCCCAAGTAGAGCTGCGAATATGCCGCCGGGCCCAACTCCGAAGCAGAGACCGACAGCCCAAGTAGAGCTGCGAATATGCCGCCGGGCCCAACTCCGAAGCAGAGATGCGAGAGATATTAAGCGAAGAGTTGAGAACGTGTTCACGAAGCGACGAAAAGCGAAGAGAGGCCGACAGATCAGGCGATTGAGAATCTAGCAGACAAAGCGATGAGGCCGACAGACGAAGCGATGAGCGACGATGACGAGACGACGAGACAATGACGAGACGATGCGTGACAAACCAAGTCAGCCAGCCAAGCTGGCACTTAATTAAACTAACTACATCTTCTTAGGTTCTATTTTTGTTCGGGCGCCATGTAGAAAAAATACTAAACTAAAGACTAGAGAGTTACTTGGAGTTAAATTGAACCTAAGATAAGCCAGTAAGTGGGCGCAGGGCCCAAACAAGTATATTTATACCAGACATTAACTTAGGGGGTTTGAATTGCAGATAATAAAGCGAGGGGTGGAGTGCGCGACTAAATAGAGAGGCGAGAATGGAGAACCAATCAGAAGGCAGCAAGGGAGAGAGAGAGAGAGAATAACAAGATTGAGCTAGACAGAGAGAGAGAGAGAGAAAACAGAGTAAACAGAGACAAGTGAAGGTGAACTAAGAAATGACTAGGAAAGTCGCGACACTCCCCCCCAAAAAATGGAACACATTGGGCGCCATGTAGAAAAAATACTAAACTAAAGACTAGAGAGTTACTTGGAGTTAAATTGAACCTAAGATAAGCCAGTAAGTGGGCGCAGGGCCCAAACAAGTATATTTATACCAGACATTAACTTAGGGGGTTTGAATTGCAGATAATAAAGCGAGGGGTGGAGTGCGCGACTAAATAGAGAGGCGAGAATGGAGAACCAATCAGAAGGCAGCAAGGGAGAGAGAGAGAGAGAATAACAAGATTGAGCTAGACAGAGAGAGAGAGAGAGAAAACAGAGTAAACAGAGACAAGTGAAGGTGAACTAAGAAATGACTAGGAAAGTCGCAACACAGAGATGAGTTCAGTGGAGCACAGAGATGAGTTCAGTGGAGCACAGAGATGAGTTCAGTGGAGCACAGAGATGAGTGCAGTGGAGCACAGATAAACAGTGGAGTACAGAGAGATTAGTACAGTGGAGCACAGAGATGATTACAGTGGAGCACAGAGATGAGTTCAGTGGAGCACAGAGATAAGTACAGTGGAACACAGAGATAAGTACAGTGGAACACAGAGATAAGTACAGTGGAACACAGAGATAAGTACAGTGGAACACAGAGATGAGTTCAGTGGAGCACAAATATGAGTTCAGTGGAGCACAGATAAACAGTGGAGCACAGAGATAAACAGTGGAGCACAGAGATAAACAGTGGAGCAGAGATGATTACAGTGGAGCACAGAGATGAGTGCAGTGGAGCACAGATAAACAGTGGAGTACAGAGAGATTAGTACAGTGGAGCACAGAGATGATTGCAGTGGAGCACAGAGATGAGTTCAGTGGAGCACAGAGATGAGTTCAGTGGAGCACAGAGATGAGTTCAGTGGAGCACAGAGATGAGTGCAGTGGAGCACAGATAAACAGTGGAGTACAGAGAGATTAGTACAGTGGAGCACAGAGATGATTACAGTGGAGCACAGAGATGATTGCAGTGGAGCACAGAGATGAGTTCAGTGGAGCACAGAGATGAGTTCAGTGGAGCACAGAGATGAGTTCAGTGGAGCACAGAGATGAGTGCAGTGGAGCACAGATAAACAGTGGAGTACAGAGAGATTAGTACAGTGGAGCACAGAGATGATTACAGTGGAGCACAGAGATGATTGCAGTGGAGCACAGAGATGAGTTCAGTGGAGCACAGAGATAAGTACAGTGGAACACAGAGATAAGTACAGTGGAACACAGAGATAAGTACAGTGGAACACAGAGATAAGTACAGTGGAACACAGAGATGAGTTCAGTGGAGCACAAATATGAGTTCAGTGGAGCACAGATAAACAGTGGAGCACAGAGATAAACAGTGGAGCACAGAGATAAACAGTGGAGCAGAGATGATTACAGTGGAGCACAGAGATGAGTGCAGTGGAGCACAGATAAACAGTGGAGTACAGAGAGATTAGTACAGTGGAGCACAGAGATGATTGCAGTGGAGCACAGAGATGAGTTCAGTGGAGCACAGAGATGAGTTCAGTGGAGCACAGAGATGAGTTCAGTGGAGCACAGAGATGAGTGCAGTGGAGCACAGATAAACAGTGGAGTACAGAGAGATTAGTACAGTGGAGCACTGAGATAAACAGTGGAGCACAGAGATGAGTCCCCCACAGTGGAGCACAGAGATGAGTACAGTGGAGCACAGAGATGAGCAGTGCAGCGAGATTAAGATGATTGAGAAGTGTAAGAACTTTTACCATGTGACATCGGATATGAAATATAAGTTTTTCTGTTTAATAGGACATACTATGTTTCTTTATTTTGGCACCCAAGACTTATCTATTAGGCAAAAGTTACTTCAAAGATTAAAAAACATATCTGATTTTGATGCGGCCTCGCTAAAGACATCCTCTCTGCTGATAAATTAGCTCTATGTTTGATTAGTGCTAACTAACTTAGTGCATCATAAGTATCATTAGCTTAGTTGGCATTAGTTAGTTGATGATCAATATTTGGATAAGAGTTTCCAACTCTGATGAATTCAGCTGCTTGATCGAGGTTAGATGAGCGAGTGGAATTTCTTTACGTCTTATTTAAATGTTCCTGCAACCCCGATAGGAGTATTGCTTATGATATTATTGATAATAAATGTGATATACCCTGGTCAGGCTCGTTTGAAGAGCAAAACTGCCTCTTGAGCCTTAGCGTTCGACGTCAGAGCCACAGGCTCAGCAAATTCTGCAAATTAGAAATTGCATTTTATCGCTGGCAACATTCAGATTCGCATTAGTTTTGGATATTCCGCCAGTTTTATCCTTTGCAAACAAGTTTCTGGCCTTGAGGGCTCTTAACGAATCTAAATAGCTTCCAGAAGGCTCGCGCCACCCAACAGTGGATGCATGAGGTGTGAAATCAAACAGGATTAATGGACTTGCATTATCTTCTGTTTGCAAAAAAAATTTCTCATTTTCCTGAGTATGCACGGATACGAACTCAGGCAAGCACTTAAAAGGGGTACCTTCTCATCGTGAAGCATGAAATCCCCAACTTCATGTGGGCTGCGCGGGGACTCGAACCCCAGATATAAATGCAGGCTGCTAAGCTCGTCTTCCAAGCAAGCAGAGTGCCAGAGGAACTACTGAGTCCAGGATTTTTCTCGTGATGATAGATCACGAGCTGTCTGCACAAAAATAGTGATAGAAAGCACAAGCGGTTGCCATAGCGACTTTGTAGTGGGCAGGCTGAGACCAGAAAGAAGGGAGGATCTCAGCGATGGGATGCGAGTATAATTTAGGAGACAGAGCACAAAATTTGTCTCACTGCCATGAGATAGAAATAAGTGTGCATAGAGACATGATTAGCTGTGTGGTGCCTCGAGATTGACGGCTCAAATTTAGCGCAAAGGCGAGAGGGCGGTCAGGGGGCGCATGGATCAGTGAGAAGAGGAGTTGAAGAATCCTACTTAACCGCGACTGCATCAAAAATTTCAAAATTTCTGTTTCAATTTAGCACTGCAACTCTGTACTATTTCAATGTATCAGTTCATGACTTTCACGACAGTGGGCTTCACGTAGTCTCAATGCTCTGCAAAATATCATATGCCAAAAGACGTCGAAAACTTTGCCAAACACCAGGCACTGGCTCGTCTCATAGCTCAATGACGTTCAGGTGAGCATGAGAATCTCCAGCTGTTTGAAGCTGTAGTACCTTCCATCAGTGATGTTTGTAGGGGCATTGCGATACCAAAAGATGCCTTTGGCCCGGTCTGCAGCTGACACATTCAGGGCTGTTGGGTAGTTGAAGTACCTGCCGAACGGACCGGAGTTGTGGCAGCATGCGTGCCAGTGAGGCTGCTCGTATTGCACTGCACAGTTACTAAAACAAACACTCAATCCGCGATCTCGAGTGACAAACTGCCTGTTCAATCCTTTAATCAGGCAGTCATCAAGGCCTCCAGCCGGTGCGTAGGTGAAGGCAGAAATCGTGTAGTTGGTGCTCTCGGCCAGAATGAGCACGTTCAGGTAGTAGGCATAGATGTAGGCGTCGTTCCAGTACAGCAGGTCGACGCGGAACCGGTTGCTGGGCTGAGCGCTGGTCCGATTGTGCAGCCACTCCAGGCCTGGCGTTATGAAATTCGCAGGTAATGAAATTGCATGTTGGTTCTCAACAATTGAACTAAATAAACAAGCCAGCGCACAGAGAAAGAAATCACTAGAGAGGGCCCCTTTTTAAAATTCCAATAGCAAATAACAAGCGGAACTTTCTGCAACTAGAAGAGACAATATTTCATATATGTGCCAGACCATTGGGGGTTTGGTTGATTGCCATGGCTCCAATTTATCACTTTTGTCACATCCAATTTGACTCCAACATCGAGTACTAGCATGTAGAATTGAAAGTTCCGCCTCACCAGCAAAGTAGTTGCCGTGATAAGTGCCGAAGCCGGTCTTGTACTCGGCCCAGAGCCGGTCGAAGCTCAGCGCGTCCGACACTCGCAGGTTGACGGTCTCGAAGCACTGCTGAGTGCCCACAGTGTAGAACTCCTGCGTTTGAAGTTTGACGTGCAATGTAAAGAAAAGAGTCTACTGTGGTAGCCCTGATCAAGCACTGCTTTCCCAACACTCACATAGACGGCCAGCTCAGAGCTGTTTGGAGGCTGCTCGAACCAGCGGCACAGCGGGTAGTCGGTGAGAAGAGAGCAGTTGCTGGAGTTGAACACAATCCCACGACAGGCCGGCACCTCGCTGCACTTGTCAACGCAGCGAACGAGCGATGAGACAGCCGGCTGGTGCTGAAGAAAGGCGGCGATGATCTTCACCGAGTTGCTGGGAATATGGACCCGCTTGTGCGTCACGTTCCGATCCACCAGGTACGCTGTGAAATATGGATTTTGGGGATGGATTTGATGGGCAATAAGGTGAGAAAAGCTAGCATCAGCGTTGAAACTGGCTGGATTGCATCAACCTTTCCATGCTTATGCTAGAACCCATCGCTTAAACAGACCACAGGTGTAAGACTAGGTTTTCATCGAAAAACTCACCAAGTAGGCGTGCGGCGTCGGTGCCTCTGAGCAGCTGCTGCTCAAAGTCGCCAGCCTTCCAGATCTGCACACCGTACTCAGGCCGAATCTCCCTGGCAACAAAGCTGCTGCTGCTCAAGCCCGGCTCGCTCGCATTGTAGATGACGAGCACCTGGCATTCGAGGATCGCGTCTTTTTTGACGACTGCGACAGCGCAGGACGTTGCCCAGCACTTCCACAGGCAGAGAACATCTGATCGAACACCCGTCTCGTTGAGCAGCTCGCTGCTCACGTAGCTGCCGATGCCGATGAAGCCGCTGGTCACCCGATCGTAGAGACCTCCGGTGAGGGCGCTGGGGTCTGCGGCGGAGACCACAGCTGAAAGGGGTGTGAGTGAGCAGTGAGTGAGTAGAGTCTCTCCATCAAGGTGGCACCATTTTCATGCAGACTCACCCGTGAGCAGCTGGCACAGAAGCAGCTGCAGCGGCTCGGACCGCTTGGCTGTCAGCTTCATTGCAGGCAGCTGAGTTGCTGGGCAGATTTTACAGTCAGCGATCGGCTCTGCTGATGCGAGATGATCCGCGATGGAGCTCAGCTCCTGATGGGGCTCCTGAAATATGGGATTCTGCCGCCCCCAGAGCTGATAAATACAAGCTGGTTGCCAAGCGCCTGACAAACCACCCATCGCCGCTCTTTCTCCACTGTACACGGCTGTTTCGCAGTGCCCAGTTATGGTGCAGCGGCTCGGTAGCCATTGGTTCCTTGATTTGGGGGCGGTGATGGCTGTTTGGCCTGGGGCTGTCTTCCCATCTCTTCAACAACTGCTGTACGCTCATGTCGAATCTTAGTTGTTTAGATTTTTACCTCTAACCCCTCGGCCTCCCTCCTTCTTTGGCTCTCTTGTCTCCATTAAATGATTGGCTAGCAACAGCATGGCAACAAGCAGCATTCCGTGAGCGAGAAAAGTGTGGACTAAGGCAGAAAGATACGACTGAGAGTTGACGACGCCTCTTGGCGTTTATTAGATCAGCATTCAGGCTGTCTGGCTTGGGGCAGCTTCCTATCTGTTTATCAACTGCTGGGTGCTCATGTCGAGTCTTTATGGTTGGGTGGCTTGGTCTTCTCCTGCTCCACCTCTTCGCCTCCCACCTACCCTGTCTCTTTTGCTTCTATTAAACTACCGGCTAGCAACAGCTAGCATAGCAACAAGCAGCATTTCCTGGGCGAATGTGCTTAGTTAACAATTGCTTGAAATATTTTCAGCTTAATTTGATGGGCAAAGAATATTATTTAGAACTCAATTCCAAAAAAATTTACAAGAAAAAGACGCAAAAGCTTAAAAGTAAATTCAATTGTCATTTAGGGTCAGATGGCACGCCGCATCTCGAGCGAGCGTTCCAAATGTTAAAGAAGTCAGCCTTCAATCTATTAATTCTCCTTATTGCACGGCAGCTGCGGTGCGAGCTTCTGGAGTCCGCAAATTTGGGCCATCCGGGCATTGTAGGACCAAACAGCAGCTTCGCGAATTCACCTGTTGGCCAAGCATGGACGCCTACATTGAAACGTTCGTCAGAGATACTCTGATGTCCGCGACCCTGGGTACCGCGTCCCTTTGTGGTTTGCCCACAATCCTTTATCATGGCTTTTGAATAATGGATAACAAACAATGGATAAGACTTCAACCTACTGGTAGGGCCCTTCTAAACTTTAACCTTAGTCCAAGGCCGGTTCCGCTGGCAGATCCCAACCGGAGCTCTTGAAACCAATTAGGTGCCCTCGAAAAACCTAATGGCCCTGCCGGTGGATCAAAGTTAACCGCTAGCTCTGAACCGAATCGGGCAGCTCGAATGGCTCAAACGCACTGACATCGCCCAAGAACCCCTCTGGAAACAAGCTGGCCCAGATTGGCGCCACAGTCCACAGTTCAGCCTCAGAAGTGCAGATTTCAATTCTCTGTAACTCTGCAGCTTTGAACTTCTAAAGTTTCCCTAAACTGTGTGATCGATAGGGTTGAGGTCTGTGTCAATTTATTAATTATTTAAATAGCGCATTTTTCAACCCCCACCCAGCACAAGGTGGAGGCATGCCTTCCAAAACGTTTTCCAAAGATTTAGTGATCATGATCAGTGACCAAATTATAAGCAGAGAAACTGACTAACGGTCACCGTTGTTGTATTCATGGTTAAATAAAAAGTTGCTGAATATGCAGTGCATATATAAATTGTTCTACTGAACAGAAGAAAAAGAAAAAACTATGAGGAAGGTACAGCGTCTCGGGTAGGAAATTAAGCGCAAATGTATTTTTTAAAGTACATTGACGCATGTCTTAAGGCTGTAGCAGTAGGCATGGCATCTGTGGTATCTGTTTTGAGCAAGTTCGAAATGTAAGCTTAATTATGGGGTAATAGAACGCATTAAAAACAGAATTCCAATTAATTTTACCCCCCTAAGGGACTTAGCTAGTCAATATGATACTAAACTATTTTTGTAATATCCCTTAATTCGTTTATTGCTATCGAATGCTGTAAAATAATGCAAACAAGCGTACTAAAATTTAATTATAAAGAGCTAAAACTCATTTCCACCTGATCAACTAAGAAAGCAATTTGTGGATGAAACTGACAGCCTTCGCGAGTGCTGCACTCTAAAAAAGGGAGCACAAGAATTAGCAACAAACAAAATATTGGCATGCTGGTGGTACAAATTCAAAGCTGCATACGCAAAGTTAGATATTTTAGTTTAAATTATCAGATAACTTGTTCACAAACAGGTGTCATATTATCAGAATGGTCTCTGAATAGGCTTTGCTGGTGCCGCATATATTCTAAAGCGTTTTAGCCTAGTGTTTAGTGACTCGCGACAGAAAGGTCGGAGGTTCGAAGTTCGAACCCCTTGAAACAACTTGTGCCCTTAAGCAAGACACTTAACTCTGCACTACTTCAGTTCACCCAGCTGTAAAATGGGTGCCAACATTTGCTGGGGTAATTGAGGGTGTGGCGACCCCCCCCCCGTCCTTGGACTGAACAGCCGTACGCAGCCTTCAGATGTACCGCGCAATGGCTGCGGCTGAGCTTCGGTTGCGACAAATTACTATAGACTGGTGCATGCGGTGTTTTTCACTTGACCCGTTATCAAGTACAAATTCCTTGATATGTGATGCGGCATGACGTAGGCACATGTAAGACTCTGAAGTCAATTATAATTAGCTGCAAACCTTACAACCAGGTTGAGCTTGTCTTGACTCCAAGGAAACCCAACTTGCGTGAACTATAATTGGAATATTGACGATTGAATTCGTCAAATTGGGTGCGTTAAAAGACTCCATATAAACTCAAAATAAATGCACAAAAAGAGTGAAAGACAATGCAAGCGGTTGCCATAGCGACTATATAGAGGGCAGGCTGCGACCAGAAGAACAGAGGATCTCAGCGATGTCATGCGAGTGTATCTCAGAACATCAAATTTGTCTCATTGGCAGCAAAGGCTAAATACAAATGACTTAAGTAGAAGGCAAAGTTCAATTAAGAGCAAAGAGTGCAGCCGATACCAAGCATAAGATAAATAAAACAAAAGATTAACGCCTTGAAATCTTATTGGCATGCCAAAGAAGAGAAAAACAATTGAATGTAGTCTAATTCATGCAATTTGAAAAGCGATTTATATTTTATCGTAGCTAGAAACATAACTGATCAAAGATTTTTATTTGTGCAGTGCTTCCAGACTGACTGCTCAAATTTAGAGCAAAACTCCAGACTACGGTTTAAACACGGAGGCATCCATCGGGCTAAGAAAGGGGGCGCATGGGTCAGTGAGAAGAGGAGTTGATTGATTCCCACTTAGACGCGATTGCACAAATGATTTAAAAATTCTGTTTAAATGTAGCACTGAAACTGTTGGACTCTGTGCTATTCAATGTACCAATTGACACCCTTAACAAGGGCTTTAATCGTACTTGTACAATTGTACTTACTCTCATGGCTCGAGTATAGTTGACGTTCAGGTAAGCATGAGAATCTCCAGCTGCTTGAAGCTGTAGTACCATCCATCGGTGATATTTGTGGGGGCATTGCGTCTCCAAACGATGCCCTTGGCTCGGCTTCTAGCTGGCACTTTCAGCGCTGTCGGGTAATTGAAGTACCTGCCGAATGGACCTGAGGCATGGCAGCATGCGTGCCAGTGAGGCTGGTACATTTCAGCACAGTTCTGTCCACCTTTGCATCTACTCGATCCACGGTCTCGAGTCTGAAACTGGATTTTCCTGCCACCGAACTCACTGCGCGCGGCGTCGATGCCACTAAGCAGCTGCTGCTCAAAGTCGCCAGCCCTCCAGATATGCACGCCGTCCTCAAGCCGAATCTCCCTGGCAACAAAGCTGCTGCTGCTCAAGCCCGGCTCGCTCGCATTGTTGATGACGAGCACCTGGCATTCGAGGATCGCGGCTTTTTTGACGACTGCGACAGCGCAGGACGTTGCCCAGCACTTCCACAGGCAGAGAACATCTGATCGAACACCCGTCTCGTTGAGCAGCTCGCTGCTCACGTAGCTGCCGATGCCGATGAAGCCGCTGGTCACCCGATGGTAGAAGCCTCCGGTGACGGCGCTTGGGTCTGCGGCGGAGACCACAGCTGAAAGGGGTGTGAGTGAGCAGTGAGTGAGTAGAGTCTCTCCATCAAGGTAGCACCATTTCCATTCAGACTCACCCGTGAGCAGCTGGCACAGAAGCAGCTGCAGCGGATCGGACCGCTTGGCTGTCAGCTTCATTGCAGGCAGCTGAGTTGCTGGGCAGATTTTACAGTCAGCGATCGGCTCTGCTGATGCGAGATGATCCGCGATGGAGCTCAGCTCCTGATGGGGCTCCTGAAATATGGGATTCTGCCGCCCCCAGAGCTGATAAATACAAGCTGGTTGCCAAGCGCCTGACAAACCGCACTTTCTCCACTGTACTCGGCGGCCCCGCAGTGCCCAGTCATGGTGCAGCGGCTCGGTAGCCATTGGTTCCTTGATTGGGGGCGGTGATGGCTGGCTGGCTTGGGGCAGTCGAGTCTTCTCTTTAACAATTGGCACTCACGTCTTTTTTGTCTTTTTTTCTCTTCTCCCACCTAACTCTTTGGAAGGTTCAGAGTCAGATTCATAAAATTCAGCAATTTCCCTAAAGCCAGAAATTTTAGCTATACCCTCATGAGTTGTTGCATCTCACGAAAAGCTTCCATGCCATATGATCCTAGCAATTCTTAGTCATTAACCCTGTGCGAAATCTGGAAAATTTGAGTTAACGGTGCAAGTTTCGTGAAAGTCAGTTGAGCGGTTTTTTTCTAAAATCAATCGAATACCTAGAAACCGAGACAAATCTCGTTTAGTATAGTGGACTAGCAATTTGTGCCCCTGCGAAGCATCATAGAAAGGAAATGTAATAATATCTACATTATATACTTAAAAAAATTTGCCGTGTACACTTGCTACTGTTATAGTAGCTTCAGAAAGATTATGTTTGAGCAAAAGGCAACCACTCTTCTGCGGTCTTTTGCACACAAAGTTTCCTTCAAGTCTATAACCCAAACTCTTCTCTGATGCTTGGCCTACCAACAACTTCAAAATGACCTCGGTTGACCCTTGGCATCTTAGCAACCTCAATATGAGTCACAGAAATTTAGCAATCCCCTCATGAGCCTTGACATCTCAGCCATTCCCCTCATGATCCACAGAATTTCGCGGACAACGAATCTGCATGTGAAGACGAAGTCAGAGAACAGCAATATATGAAATTTCAGCGAGCTCATCTGAATATTAAGCTCATTTTAGGTTTATGAGTGAACAACTAATTGGCCAAATGCTATCAACGATTTAGCAGACAACTTTTAATTTCATTATAAGCTTAGATCTTCCAATCTAGATCTGGATCGGTGTTAAATCTCGAAGTTTGCAGTTGCCAAGATTAATGTTTGCATGCCCCGCACAAACCCGACACCAGATGCAAGCCCTCGCAAGTAATAGTAGCTACTACACATGTTGATTTCTTATTCCAATTTCACTAACCGGATCTGAATTTCGTTCAAATAATGAAGCCTAACCTTATGTTTATGGGGAACGACGTTGGTAGGAAAAATAAATCTAAACGGAATTTGCACAAATTTCTCTATACATTTCCGGATAAAGCTGCGTGGGTGTCAACTGCAATGTCCAAATCAGGTTGCACAAAGTAAATTTGGAATGTGGAAGCTCACTAACACCAGCTGGCTTGTCGAGAATAAAAAATATGAATATAATTCTTTTAAGAAGTAAAGGTACTTTGTAAAACTTTATAAAAACACTCTGCTGTCAGCTAACTAAAGCTCACTATGACAGTAGTGACATTTTATTTCGCAAAAGTGAAGCTTTGCAGGAAATGTTCAAATATTTTTGAATACAGAAAAGGCAAACTATACGTTCTAGGTATAGCAATCAAACAAGATATGAAGCTGCTTTGAGCTACGGAAGAAGGCCGTTTTCATCTCTGTTTTAAATATCCTGTCATTTTGTGAAGTTCTTTGCCAACCATCTGTTATTACCACGGTGAAATTTTCACTCAGCCGGCGAGAAGCATTGTACTGCCCATTCCGCCGACTCCAGAAATGAAAACGCATATCCAGAAGTATATTTCAGAAGTGTACTGCCTTTGTCGTGGAAATGAACAGTGTAGTGGAAAGCGTTCGTACGAATTATAACTAACTCGGCTTTGTACTCCTAGTGGAAGTTCCAGTAAGTTCATGCTTTGCTGGCTCTGTCCCCAGCCTCCAGCTACAGTAGCAGCCCTGCCGCTCAGTTTCTGCACAAAGGGTCCCGGCCGGCTGCCCAATCGAGCCGAGGTCCAGCGACTGTCTCTGGAGTCCATGGCATCAATCATCGTCCTACCGCCCTCAAGGAAGTCCGGAGTGGAGCGCCTGAACCGCGTAGTCAAAGAGGTCTTGAAGAGCAGAAGAATTCCCGACCGATTTTGAGACAACAAATGCAGACTGGTGCATGCAGTGTTTTTCACTTCACCCGTTGATCAGTTCCAAATTCCCTGATGTGTGATGCAGCATGACGTAGGCACATGTAAGACTCTTAAGGTCAATTCTAATTAGCTGCAAACCTAACAACCAGGTTGAGCCTATCTTGACTCCAAGGAAACCCAATTTTCCAAAACTATAAGTGAAGGATTGACGAATGGAATTCGTAAAAATAAGTAACGTTAAAAGACTCCGTATAAGCACAAAATAAATGCACATAAAGAATGAAAGACAACACAAGCGGTTGTCATAACGACTATATAGAGCGCAGTCTGCGACCAGAAGAAGAGGGGATCTCAGCGATGTCATGCGAGTGTATTTCAAGACATCAAATTGTCTCATTGGCAGCAAAGGCTAAATAAGAATGACTTAAGAAGAACAGAAAAGTACAATTAAGAGCAAAGAGTGCAGCCGATACCAAGCATAAGAGGAATGAAACAAAAGATGCATGCATTGAAATCTTGATGACACACCAAAGAAGAGAAAAAGCTATTGAATGCACACTACGAGCTAATTTGAGAATTTTGAAAGTTTATTGTTTTATTGTACGTGTAGAGTTAAATATATTGTACTAACGAGATGTTTAGCAGTGCAGTGCTTCGAGATTGGGGACTCAAATTTAGCACGAGTGCGGTTGAGACACGGAGAGAGCATAATGATAAGAAAGAGAGAAGGGAAGGAGAAGAAAGATAAGGAAAAAGGGAGGATAAGCAAGGGAGATTTAAACTCAGTTTAAATTTAGCTCTGTGACTGTTCCACTCTGCTATTCAATGCAGCAATTCATGCTTTTCTCAAGAGTGGGCTTCACATAGTCTCAATGCTCTGCCAAATACCCAGAATTAAAGAAAAACACGACAAAACAATTGAAACACGACGGCACTGGCTGACGTTGACGTTCAGGTAAGCATGAGAATCTCCAGCTGCTTGAAGCTGTATAAGAACCCATCAGTGATATTTTTGGGAGCATTGCAAGCCCAGACGATGCCTTTGGCTCGGCTTTTAGCTGGTACGTTCAGCGCTGTCGGGTAGTTGAAGTACCTGCCGAACGGACCGGAGTTGTGGCAGCATTTGTGCCAGTGAGGCTGCTGGTAAACAATCGCACAGTTGTGTATGCAGTTGTTCCATCCGCGATCTCGAGTGATAAACTGCGTGTTTTTCCTTTGAATTAGGCAGTCCCTAAGGCCTCCAGCAGGCACGTGGGTGTAATCAGAAATCGTGTAGTTGGTGCTCTCGGCTTGAATGAGCACGTTCAGGTAGTAGGCGTAGATGTAGGCGTCGTTCCAGTACAGCAGGTCGACTCGGAACCGGTTGCTGCTGGGCTGAGCTCTGGTCCGTGCGTGCAGCCACTCCAGGCCTGAAATTCGCAGGTAATGAAATTGCGCTTTGGTTCTGATCTTAACAAGTGAACCAGTTGTCGATTCAGTGGCGCATCGAGCACATAATGAAGAAGTCACATGAACACTGAGCCCTTTTTTATTATTATTAGTAGAAAGCTACAAGCAGCACTTTCTGAAACTATAAGACGATGTTTCATGAGCTAAACCATTAAGACTTTCATTGCTGTCAATGACTCTTATTTCTTGCTTTTATTTTGTCGATACAGAAATTTATGACATCAAGGATAGAATATACAATAGAAAGTTCCGCCTCACCAACGAAGTAGTTGCCGTGATAAGTGCCGAAGCCGGTCTTGTACTCGGCCCAGAGCCGGTCGAAGCTCAGCGCGTCTGACACTCGCAGGTTGACGGTCTCGAAGCACTGCTGAGTGCCCACAGTGTAGAACTCCTACGGTTGGAGTTTGATGTGCAATATAAAGAAACGTGTCTGCAGGGATAGCCCTGATCAAGCACTGCTTTCCCATCACTCACATAGACGGCCAGCTCATAGCTGCCCGGCGGCTGCTCGAACCAGCGGCACAGCGGGTAGTCGGTGAGCAGAGAGCAGTTGCTGGAGTTGAACACAATCCCGCGACAGGCCGGCACCTCACTGCATTTGTAAACGCAGCCAACGAGCGATGAGACAGCCGGCTGGTGCTGAAGAAAGGCGGCGATAATCTTCACCGAGTTGCTGGGAATGTGGATCCGCTTCAGAGTCACGTTCCGATCCACCAGGTACTCTGTGAGATGGATATTTGGGGTTGGATTCTATGGGCATTACGGTGAGAACAGCCTGCATCATCCCTGAAACAAGCTGGATTGCATCAACATTTTCATGCTGGAACTCATCACCTTAAAAAGGTACTAAAACTCACTGCGCGCGGCGTCGATGCCACTAAGCAGCTGCTGCTCAAAGTCGCCAGCCCTCCAGATATGCACGCCGTCCTCAAGCCGATTCTCCCTGGCAACAAAGCTGCTGCTGCTCAAGCCCGGCTCGCTCGCAGTGTTGATGACGAGCACCTGGCATTCGAGGATCGCGGCTTTTTTGACGACTGCGACAGCGCAGGACGTTGCCCAGCACTTCCACAGGCAGAGAACATCTGATCGAACACCCGTCTCGTTGAGCAGCTCGCTGCTCACGTAGCTGCCGATGCCGATGTAGCCGCTGGTCACCCGATGGTAGAAGCCTCCGGTGACGGCGCTTGGGTCTGCGGCGGAGACCACAGCTGAAAGGGGTGTGAGTGAGCAGTGAGTGAGTAGAGTCTCTCCATCAAGGTAGCACCATTTCCATTCAGACTCACCCGTGAGCAGCTGGCACAGAAGCAGCTGCAGCGGATCGGACCGCTTGGCTGTCAGCTTCATTGCAGGCAGCTGAGTTGCTGGGCAGATTTTACAGTCAGCGATCGGCTCTGCTGATGCGAGATGATCCGCGATGGAGCTCAGCTCCTGATGGGGCTCCTGAAATATGGGATTCTGCCGCCCCCAGAGCTGATAAATACAAGCTGGTTGCCAAGCGCCTGACAAACTGCACTTTCTCCACTGTACTCGGCGGCCCCGCAGTGCCCAGTCATGGTGCAGCGGCTCGGTAGCCATTGGTTCCTTGATTGGGGCGGTGATGGCTGGCTGGCTTGGGGCAGTCGAGTCTTCTCTTTAACGATTGGCGCCTATGTCTTTTTTGTCTTTCTTTCTCCTCTTTTCCTTCCCAACCCTTTTTTGAAGGTTCTGAATCAGATTCAGATAATTCAGCAGTTCCCCCAGATGCCAGTAAATTTTAGCTATACCCTCATGAGTTTTGACATCTCACGAAAAGCTTCCATGTCATATGATCCTAGCAATTCTTACTCACCAACTCTGTATGAAATCAGGAAAATTTTTGAGTTAACGGTGCAAGTTTAATGAAAGTCAGTTGAGCGTTTTTTCTAAAACCAACCGAATACCTAGAGACCTAGGACGTAGATACCGAGACAAATTATGTTTAGTATAGTGGACCAGCAATTTGTGCCCCCTACGGAGCATCATAGAAAGGAATAAAATGTATTAATAACTAAATAATACACTTAAAACATTCGACCGTGTACACTTGCTACTGTTATAGTAGCTTAGAAAAAATTATGTTTGAGCAATATGCATATCACTCCTCTGTGATATTTGGCACCAAAACCTCCCTTTAAGTTTTTAACCTAGCTATAATTTCTCCTTTGATGCTTGGCCTACCAACAGCTTCTAAGTGACCTCGGTTGACCCTTGGCGTCCTAGCAACCTCAATATGAGCCACAGAAATTTATTGATCCCCTCAGTTGTCCCTCAGACATCTCAGCCATTCCCCTCATGATCCACAGAATATCACGGAGAACGAATATGGAAGTAACTAAGGAAGACATCGACCTAGTCAGAGAACAGGAATATAAAAAATGTCAGCTCTTTTGGCTTACGAGTGAAAAATTACTAATTGGCCAAATATTGCTAACGATTTTGCAGACTAACTTCAATTTCATTGTAAGCCCTATGGATCCTCCAATCTTAGATCTGGATTCAGTGTTAAATATCAGATTTAGCAGTTGCCGAGATAAATGGTTTGCATGAATGAATGCAAGTAAAATAGCTACTGCATGTTGATTTCTTATTCCAATTTCACAACCGGATCTGAATTTCGTTCAAATAATGAAGCCTATAACGCAGGTTTGCGAGGTTCGTTGCCCGAGCATAGGGGAACACGAATCTAAGCGGAATTTGCACAAACGTCTCTACATTTCCGGATAAAGCTGCGTGTGTGCCAACTGCAGTGGCCAGATCAGGTTGCAAAAAGTAAATTTAGAATGCGGAACTTTACAAACGCTAGCATGGATTGTGGAGAATAGAAAAGTTATGGATATACTTTTTTCTAGGAAGTAAATTTTCTTGTCAAACTTTGAAAAAACTGTGCGAAGTTCGCATATACTTACATGTACATGCATGTATGAGCAGTAGTGATATTTTATTTCACAAAAGTGAAGCTTTGCAGCAAATGTTTAAATATTTTTGAATGCAGAAAAGGCGAAAAGGCGAAAGCATAGCTGCTTTGCTATGGAAGAAGGTCGTTTTCATCTCTAATGTTTAAAATATCCTGTCATTTAGTGCCAGTAAATCGCTTTGTAATTGTGAAGTTCTCTGCTAACCATATTTTATTACCACGGCGCACTTTAAGCGAAATTGTCACACAACCGGCGAGAGGCATTGTACTGCGCATTCCGCAGACTCCCCTGAGCAGGCACACAAGCGCGCGGATACGTACGCAGTCACATACCATAGGCGCACACTCGCAAAGGAGTGTACAGTGGCCCTAACTTCATTTATCATTAGGCATGTGCACTTCAATGTGCCTTGTTAGGGGTTGGCGGTTGGCTCAAGCAGATCGAGTTTCTAATTAATTTAGGCCCCAAATTAATGTGACTGCACTTGAAATCGAGACTGGGCTACCCAGATCACGTGTTCCCGGTTCAGCTGGCCCGCCAAGTGCGTATCGATTTTTTTAGCTTTTTAGTCTCCACGTTTTTATATTCAGGTTTTTTTGAGTCAAATAAAATAAAGTAAATAAATATACGCTCGAATACTCGCACAATGCGGTCAAGCTCCAGCCTGCGCTTCTCATGCCAACTGCCTTCTTGACTTCGTCTCACTGGTTTAACTTTTTCGCCACCAGAAAAATGAAAGAGAAAACGGATTGTACAGTCGACGCGGCATATCAGGGGCAGTTTCAGTAAATATAGCTCATGAAGTCAAGGCTTATAGATTGGAGTGCACGCAGGTACGCTGAATGAGTTGGAAGCTTAGACTTGCTTTTTGTTTCTTGGTGTACACTGATTTAAATATGTTTAGTCTGGAATCCGTTTGGCAACAAATCAACGATTTTAAAATGTTCGGTCAAGAAAGAAAGGTTCTTCACACTGTCAAAACAACTGTTGCAGCAGAGAAGGTGTTCTTGGGTAGCTGCTATTTTCAGCCAATGTTCTCTCCCTCTAGTGGATATTTTTAGGTTATTTTATTGCATGAAATTTTCTGATCCACCGAACAAGAAAATCGTAGAAGGATAAAAGCGTTTGAAAGAATAATTATGCAAAGTTATGTTGATTTTCGCCTTTAAGTTCAAGCTTTTCTGCAGCTTTTTTAAAATACTCGTAGCGACGGGTCCGGATGCAGGAGAAAAGTGCGGTGTAAATGAAACTTGCTGCTGTTTTGGGAGTTTGGGAGGAAAGCAAAAAGCAAAATAAAGTAAATGACACATTAAATTTCTCTGGTTTACTTACAGTTTTTTTTAAAAGATTATCCAAAACGGCTACTCTTTCCCAATCAACCGCAATTAAGGGCAAAAAAACGGAAACCGAATGTCCTTCGCACAGAAGAGTGTTCGCAAAGGCTATCAGGAAAAGTACACTGAAACGCTGCGATTTGAAATAGATAGAAGGCATCGAATTTTGGAATGAAAAAAGCAGAGGCAAAAATACAGTTTCAGAGAGTCGATTTCAGACGCAAACTTCTCGAGCTTAAATTACTTTACGTAGGCTTAGGTATGCATGCCAATTGGCTAAAATTGCACGTCTTGATCTAACACTAAATTACAGCTTTGACAGTTCATCTGTTCTGCTCAGCTGCATCAGCGTTTGCTTCATTCGCACTCAGCCACGGACAAAGAAGTCGCCACTACTGGCGCTTCTGAGGGCGGCCGGGACCGCAGCATACTTCAGCAGGTGGCACAGGCGCTGCTGCTGGCTGAAGATCACCGCCTGGCAACCGGAACCTTTACTGGAGCACAGATACGCGCAATGGACCTGACTTGAAGCGCTGACAGCCGTAAAGTTTGGCACATCAGGGATGTTGGGTTCGACGAAGGTCCGGTTGCCGCTGGTGAAGTTGTTACATTCGATTCGGAATGAATGATTTGACGTTAAACGGTTTGCCTCTATATGGCTTTTGAGCTACTACGAGCGTACTTAAAAGTTAGTTTGGCAGCCATAAAACACACCGGAAGGAGCCAAACGCGATAAATCAGTTGCGAAAAGCAGGCAGCGGCCTGCCGGGTGCAGAGGCTTTAAGCTGGCCGGTGCGGCCAACACCCCCACACCTCAACCCCCCGCCAAAGTACAGCGATATGTACAGCGGCACCCTCCGGCGTGTCTAACACCCCTTACTCAGAGAGTAACGATTGCATAATACAATGTAGTAAAATATGAAGAACAGTTGTTGAGCAAGTGGCCACCAGCAGCAGCAACTCACCGTTGGTGTAGCTCAGCTGGAGCACCCGGTTTCGCTAGTCGCCTCCGCAGTTCTGGCCCGAATTTCCACTGAAGGCGAGATTGCACTCCGAGTCAGGAGCAGCGCCCAGTGACCCATAGGAGTTGCCGCAGAAGCACCAGTATATGGCTTGCAGAGCCGCGAATTGGAAGCCACCCAGAGCGCAGACGCTGCTGCACAGCTCGTGAGTCATTATCGAGTAGCTGCCGACAAAAGCGTTACCGCCTTCGTATTTTGGAGATACTTCGGAGCTTCCGATCCGTATGAGGCCAATGTGCTTCATGTCACCGAAGTCTCTCATGTGATTCGAGTATTCAACGAAGCAGCCGAGGTCCGAAATCTGGAACTGGCGGCAGAGAGAGGCGCAGATGAGGCAGCTCAGGATCGGAGCAGCGCAGAGGATCCGGCAGAGAGGCATGGCCAGGCTGGGTTTGTCAGTGCTGCATTAAGCAGAAGATTGCCGAATCTCTGTGCGAGAGAGAGGCTAAATAACAGCAGCCTTATTGATGCGTTGCCACGGAGACTCTCAGCAGGCAGCCTCTTGAAATCCATCAGCGCCATGCATTAACTCGCTCTTGCCCTTAGCCAGAATCAGTGGAGCTTGGAGACCGTTGGGAGTCTCGATTTGCTTTCTGTCGTTGTCGCATCGAGGCTGCAGCAACTGCTCATAGCCTCATGAGCCCTCATCGAGATCTGTTTTTCGATTGCGCAGGTGACGTTGAAGCCATTAGTCTACCGTGTGTCTGCGTCAAAAAATTAATTTGAGTTTTAACCCGGCCGCAGCACTTCGTTCGTGACTAAAACGATGAGGAGCAGCTGGCGGCCGTAATGATCAATAAGACAGACTGAAACCATCTCTCTAGGCCCATTAGTTATCTATCTATCTATCTATCTATCTATCTATCTATCTATCTATCTATCTATCTATCTAGTTCCACCATTGAACGAGCCGAGCCCGGCACCGCCGAAGGCGGCTTCGGGCGAGTGAATAATTGAGTGAAGAAAGTATTTACGAGTAAATAAGGTAGACTCCCATGCATTTTGAAATTTTACGTTTTTTCTCTAAAAAATTCTCCTGTTTTGCAACCACTGCACCGATTGAGTTGAGTTGAGTGAGGTGTCGATCGAAAGAAAAATTTTATATCTATCGAATGAATATACTTTTAAGTGCAGAGATTACTTAACTGAGCCGTAAATTAACTGGAAAGACATTTTTTTCAAAAGTGCTTCTAGGAGATCTCAAAATTCTGGTACACCTTACGAGATACGGCTTCGACATCTGAAGATCAAAGTTTTCAAATTAAATTTCCTACAAAATGTATATGGCGCTTTGATTTATTTCTGCATTTTTATGCAGTTTTGGTGGCTTTTTTGGGCAAAAAATGACCCTCATTTTATTATTTCGCCCCCTTTTCCTACGAAGCTTTCTGAGTTTGGGCTTCAAAGCAGTGCAGTTAGATGCGCAATGCAAAAATCTACAAGTGTCTAAATAACCGGGAAATGGTAGGAATTTTGCACTGAAACCAATACACAGTGTTCCATACAGCTAATTTAACAGATTTCTTGAGTTTCATAACCATTCGATGCTCTTTTTAGGTAAAAAATGCTTTTTTTGCACCAAAATTCATCAGATTAAGCTGCATATACCGCTTTGCATAATTTGCATTTGCATTCGATTGCTTGCACGTTGCATGGCTTTGGCGTTGGGCTGAGTTAACCTGGTTAGAAAGGAAAGGAAAGGAATCACACACTCCCGTCCCTTCTAAGGGGGGGGGGCTGTGGCGTGAGGGCTTGGCGGCTTGGTTTGGAGGGCGTGTAATAGAGCTTCATTTGACTCGCGCACAGACCAAGGAAAATTAGATCGATAAACGGGCGTCACTTTTTTCATCTTAGACATTTATTATAGGTGGATTTAGCTCTTTAACTGCACATTTGATTTGCAAGCCCAGTTCAAAGTTTGGCCAAGTCACTACGTGTACAATCCTTCCCCAGACTATAAGGTTGCCTCCATTTCTCTTAGGCTCTTTTGTGAGCCTGGAGTGAAATGGGTGTTAGCCATCCACCCCTCGCGCTGTACTTTGTGCCGCCTTTGTGCGCCGTCCTCTCTACCCCCGTGGGGTGGGGGGGGTTTGCTCACCCGCTTATTTATATGCACGCCGCCCTCTGTACCCGTCGTTCGCTTTGGCTTTGCAACGCAAATTTTTTTTAAACACATTTTATTTTTTAAATCTCGTTTGCTTGCAAAATACACTTATCCCCACCTTTCCTTTCCCCACCTCTCGCGCTGCTTCGGGCCATAGACCTTTGCCTGCCTGCTGTTCGTCTCATTTGCTGTTGGGGTGTGATTGGTTAACAGGCGATACGGCTTATGAAGTAGCTAGCTATTTACAGTGTTTTGGAAAGACCTTTATTTATAGCTTTCTTTGCAACTCCGTTGGAGAAGAGGCGTGCGGTATCTTAAGTGTACTATCTGATTGAGAGTACGAGGTTTATGTCCCACAAAACTGGCCTGACTTTCCAAGCACTTCAGCTGATGCTGAGGATCATGCGCCGAAACAACCAGCTTAATGAGGTCGAGGTGGTATAACCCTGCTACGCTCTGGAGACTTTGGTCATTAGACAATTTTTAGATCGAGGCCTTCGAGGGCCTATTATAGAAGATTCGATTCTAGCTCATGGCTGCGGGTCAGATGAGAGAGAAAATGAAAGAAAATAGAGAGAGAAGAGAAAAGACGAGATAAGAGATAAGACGAGAGAGAAGCGAGAGGAGAGGAGAGAGGGAGACTAGAGAGAGATTAGAGAGGAGAGAAACAGAACAGACAAAGAGAGAAAATGGGAGAAGTAGAGATTTACATTTTTCTTGAGCTTCTCAAAGTTCTTTTTCATCGGTACAAAGCTAGGTTTATCAAGTAGTATGAAGACCCGCGTCTAAAAAGAAGCCCGTTCACTGGTGGCAAGAAGACGTGTGCGTCTTCATACTACTTGTAGATTTATTTAGATAGTTTAGAACTTTATATAGATCAGAGAAGCTTGTTTGCGTCTTTGAAAATCAATATTCACTCAGCTCTCTATATTAGTGCGTGCCCACAGTGCCTTCACTGCGCTTCTCTCATCTTAGCCTAAAGCCTAATTTGCCAAATTTGGTTCAAGTTCGGCCATAGACTAGGATTTTAGCGCTTTGTATTAAGACTGAGTTAAGCAGCTTTTGCGATCTCCTCAATTTAGTCTATGGCCAGTGGCCTCTGTGCAGTACAGTTCCATTCTGAGCGCCTTCCCCCCAGCTTTTGTTAAGCTAGCAGACAAGCGAGCGGCGATCGCAACTCTGAGGCTCAGATAAGTTTTGTTCAACGAAGGACCAAGACTGGGTAAGTTTGATTTCTGACCAATTCTGCCATGCCTTATATATGGAATCTTTGTTCGCAAAGCTGTTCCATTTTTAATTTAGGGAACTATATAAGCTGTTGAAACCCGCGGCTTTTGTACGAGCCCACTAAATTACAATCCTTGGAATTATTTTTTTGTATGCATTTTTAAATCTGATGTCATATTTAAACAAAAACTTGTTAATATTTATAGGATAAAAGTTAACAATGTGAGACTATAAAATTTTAATAGAAGATGAATCTTTTAAAAGATAGATCCAGCAGGCCTGGCGCCCCCCTCCTTTCCAGCAGGCCTGGCGCCCCCTTCCTTTCCAGCAGGCCTGGCGCTCCCCCTTTCCAGCAAGCCTGGCGCCCCCCTCCTTTCCAGCAGGCCTGGCGCCCCTTCCTTTCCAGCAGGCCTGGCGCTCCCCCTTTCCAACAAGCCTGGCGCCTCCCTCCTTTCCAGCAGGCCTGGCGCCCCCCTCCTTTCCAGCAGGCCTGGTGCCCCTCTCCTTTCCAGCAGGTCTGGCTCCCCCTCCTTTCCAGCAGGCCTGGCGCCCCCCTCCTTTCCAGCAGGCCTGGCGCCCCCTCCTTTCCAGCAGGTCTGGCGCCCCCTCCTTTCCAGCAGGCCTGGCGCCCCCCTCCTTTCCAGCAGGCCTGGTGCCCCCCTCCATTCCAGCAGGCCTGGCGCCTCTCTCCTTTCCAGCAGGCCTGGCGCCTCTCTCCTTTCCAGCAAGCCTGGCGCCCCCCTCCTTTCCAGCAGGCCTGGCGCCCCCTTCCTTTCCAGCAGGCCTGGCGCTCCCCCTTTCCAGCAAGCCTGGCGCCCCCCTCTTTTCCAGCAGGCCTGGCGCCCCCTCTTTTCCAGTAGACCTGGCGCCCCCCTCCATTCCAGCAGGCCTGGCGCCCCCTCTTTTCCAGTAGACCTGGCGCCCCCTCCATTCCAGCAGGCTTGGCTCCGCCAGAAATGGGGACATTAAAATGCGTGGACATAGTTGCCACAAATGCACACTCACTCTTTGTATTGAAATTGGCTTTAGAGCACAGCAGAGCGATGGAAATTTTTATTTCGTTTTTATTCGGTTTCGTATTACTGCACGATATAAGCGTATTTGCGCATACGCGTACGTATCCGTCAATAATTTGGGACACAAACAGTAACTTGTATACTTAATACAGTCTTATTTAGCATTATGATTGCTAACGCATTTGTATTTGATTGTTATTGTTAATTATGAGGCAAATTTCTTTAGATTGTGATTTTTTGTGATCAAAATTCAATATAATATCAATAGTATAGCTAATATATCTTATTTACATAGAGAAAGAGCACAACCGTACAAAGTTGTGACCTAGCTTTGAGAACGACCGAGCCGATGAGATGTCATTGGAATCAATGATTGAATGGAATTCGAATGAAGGCATGTCCTTCGGCTATGTTGACAAAGGATATGATGGCAAGGCAAGTGATCAGGAGGCGACGTCGGCATTGGTAGTGATGGCTGTGGGTCTGAAGAACTATTGGAAGTTGCTAATGGGTTATTTTCTAGTAAATGGTGTGGATGTTGAATTTTTGTCTAGTGTTGTAGAAGACTCAATTTAGAGGCTTATCAGATTGGCGTTGTCGCCACATCGTTCACATGCGATGGATTGCAGCACAGCATTTAAGCTTTGAACTTCTTGGGGCTAAAATTAGTTCTCCGGATTCAATTGTCGCCACGTTCCCTCATCCTTGTGACCCAAGCATTCAGGTTTCTGCCTTCCTCGATCCGCCTCATATGTGGAAGCTGATTCGCAATCAGTGGCAGTCATTATGCACGGTAGTTTGGCCAAATAGGGGGAATATTGATTGGAAATCTGAAGGTCTATTTGGCATCCCAGCTTTTTAGTAAGTCAGTTGCTGACTCCCTGCGGTGGGTGCATCAGCAAGCTTTGGCCGGATTCGAGCACCATAATGTACTTGTGACGGCAGATTTTATTGAGCACATGAATGACTTGTTCGACGCCTTTAACTACAAGCTACTAGTAAATTACAGAGACAAAATGGCTCTAAGGGCTGACAACCAGTCGGACTTTATTGACTTCTTTAACTGACTCGATTAAGCTTCTCGGAAGTCTTGAAAATCTGTCTGGGCGCAAAATTATTGAAACTGCAAAGAAAACAGGCTTTCTCGGCTTCATGGTGAATTGTGAGGCTGATATGGCCCTTGCCAAGTATTTGTTTTCAAGTTGTGGTTTTTTTCTTTGCACTTACAAGTTGTCGCGGGATTTTCTTGAGTTATTTTTTAACGCCGTCAGACTTTGAAACGGCTGGAATCACAATCCGACTCCGAGACAGTTTCGCTTAGCCTTTAGACAGTTACTAGTGCACCCTGGAGGTGGAATTCTCCAATCGACTAGTTCCTATGTTAAGCAACAGGATGCCACTATTTAGTTGTCATTATCTTGTCTTCCTTCGTCACAATCAACAGAGGCAGGAAAACCTTAATGGAAGCAGATAAGTGCTCAGAACAGTTTGGGTTTAAGCCTTAATTCCATTCAACATTGTGTGAATGCATCAAAATGCGAAGTATGCCAGTCGATTGTGTATTACATTGCAGGCGCAGTGGTCAGTAGTATGCTTAAATTAATTGAATGCGCCCCGTGCAGATCAGCACTCATTTCCAGCACTGAAATGGTTGCCCTGCTCTCTTGTCACCATGAAAAATGTGCTGAATAAAGAAGGAACTAGGGGGTTGATTTTTCCAAGCAACAATGTCTTGCAAGTTTTGCTTCATGCCGAAACAATCATTCGACGTGCAAACTATACTGGTGATTGGTAAAAATCTGGACATGGTTAGTTTTTGCCATAGACAAAAATATAGCCGCCAATTGCGCCGACTGCTGCCAAATGCGCCGACCAAATGCGCCGACAAGATTTTGGATTCCCCTCGCCAAATAGGATTCCCTAGCCCATATACCATAGAATATATGAACATTTATCATGCAGCACTAGCGTGACAGATTTCCCCTGTGCACATATACAAGCCATAGACAAGAACTCGTCGGCGCATTTGCTGACGCATTTGGTCGGCGCATTTGGTCGGCGCATTTGGTCGGCGCATTTGGTCTATACGTTAGACAAGCCAATGAGAAGCCGGCGCATTTGGTCTATATGTTAGACAAGCCAATGAGAAGCCGGCGCATTTGGTCGGCGCATTTGGTCGGCGCATTTGGTCTATATATTAGACAAGCCAATGAGAAGCCGGCGCATTTGGTCTATATGTTAGACAAGCCAATGAGAAGCCGGCGCATTTGGTCGGCGCATTTGGTCGGCGCATTTGGTCGGCGCATTTGGTCGGCGCATTTGGTCGGCGCATTTGGTTGACGACTTTGGCTGACGACTTTGGTAGCTTGACGACTTTGGCTGACGACTTTGGTTAGTTGACGACTTTGGCTGACGACTTTGGCAGCTTGACGACTTTGGCTGACGCATTTGGTCGGCGCATTTGGTCGGCGCATTTGGTCTATATGTTAGACAAGTCAATGAGAAGCCGGCGCATTTGTCGGCGCATTTGGTCTATATGTTAGACAAGTCAATGAGAAGCCGGCGCATTTGGTCGGCGCATTTGGTCGGCGCATTTGGTCGGCGCATTTGGTCGGCGCATTTGGTCGGCGCATTTGGTCGGCGCATTTGGTCGGCGCATTTGGTCGGCGCATTTGGTCGGCGCATTTGGTCGGCGCATTTGGTCGGCGCATTTGGTCGGCGCATTTGGTCGGCGCATTTGGTCGGCGCATTTGGTCGGCGCATTTGGTCGGCGCATTTGGTCGGCGCATTTGGCCGACGCAATTGATTGGTGTACTTGGTTGATTTACTCCTATGTTTTAACACATTGATGTTTTGACCCCAGATACTTTAACACTGTTGGTTTGAACACTAATGTTTCAGCAGTGATGTTTTCAACCCCCCCCCACCCCCCCTCGTGCTTTAGTGGTGGGGTCCGTAGGCGCCCGCCGCCAGGGCCGCCGACTCGGCCTCCGTAGCCTTGACGGCCGCGGCCGCCAGCTGCCACATACGAAAACAATGTCTGTGTAATAGGATTTTGGTTCGGTACGGATATCGTATTAGTTGATGTCGTTGGTGGTGGCACACTATATAATAAATAAATAAATAAAAAAAATAATAGATACATTCATATGATGTCACTTACGATACGTATGTGGCGACCGGCTGGCCGCGACCGTCAACCTCCAAGATGTCATTTTGTTGGGCAGGGTTGGTGGACATGTCTGTAGAAAAAAATGCAAGCATTATCACATTATGTTATGCACAGTTCGATAAATGATAAATAGCAATAAATATATTGACAACAATAATAAAAGAAATCGACTTACTATTTGCTTGAAATCGAATGAGCGAATGAGATCGAATAGACTTGATTCAATTGAATGAAAGAAATCGAATGGAGTTGTTGGGTGATTTTATAAGTCGACTCAACTTAACTGTATGTACAGTTTACACAAGACAATCGTCTATGGCAAAATGCCAATATTTTGTGTTGATCGATCGATGTTTGGTCTATGGTTCTTTGTCGAAAATATTGTTATCGTTCTCTTGTAATACATATTGATAGATGGATATAGTTTCAATGTGTAATTTTACACTGACCATAGCAGCAACAGAATACAGCGTACTGTACACTAAAACAAGCTATATGAATTGCCATAGACTAAATAGTCTGACACGCACTGTCTATCTAATCTGTGCCAGCGAATGCTTACTGTCAAGAACAAAACGGAGCAAAAGTTTGCTTCAATTGACTGCACCTGATGAAGGTGGCAAAGTTAGGTGCCTTATAATTGAGTGTTGCATGGGTTCGAATCCCATGTGGTCAGAGTTTTTTTTTCTGTTTAAAGTTTTTTAGAGCAAACAGATTTTCAGTATTTTTTTATTTCTCTTACTCTTATGTTTTTTATACAATTAAATTAATTACAATTTATTATTCTCTTTACACGTTTTTAGCAGAGTACGGGCGAATCTTTTAGTGCAGCACGTATGATTGTTAGTGTAAAAAGTATACTACGATACATGTCGGCAAGCAAGTATTTGGTGTATATATAAGCGTCTGTCGTCTTTAATTTATTTGATATGTTGTGCCCTTCTTATTGTTCTATCTATATTA